>WAAE01018213.1:188263-252701 GCA_013400495.1 Nicator chloris | reverse complement strand
AAAAAAAAAAAAAAAAAAAAAAAGGCATTTTTCTATAGAAGCTAATGTTCCATAAAGAGATGCAAAAGGAAGAGAAAAAGATACCAGATAGCACAGCTGCATTGAATTGCAAGACAGCTGGAATTTTTCAATGTAACCAGATTTTAGATGAGTTTTCTTTTCATTTCTCTATAATAAGATCTTTGTAAACCACAGTCCTAAACAAAATCTTGGTGGTGATGATGAAAACAGGGAAGAGCAGTGCTGCTTGTGCCGTGTGTGTGACAGTCAAAATATGAGGCCAGGTCCTTGGGAGCTGTAAACCTGTGTCAGCAGAGCCACACAGCTTCCATTGGCTGCAGAGCTGCCTTGCTGCAGGCCCTGAGGATCAGGATTGCAGCATCCAAAGGGAGAGTGGTCAGGATGCCCTCAATGCCCTCAGCTGAACAGATGAGAACGAAAGAAATTTCAGGCAGAGCCTCTAATAAGACTTAGAGCTGATTCAGAGTTTGCCCTGCAAAATCCTGGGCAGCACATACCAAAGCAGCTACTCCAGCCTTGGAAGAAATCCAAGATGCCTCTGCCTCACGTCCAGACTCTCAGTCTGACCTCTCCAAGCGATAAATAGTGAGTTCACATTTCACCCTGATCCTTCCTGAACCTGCCCCCTTGCAGAGGGCTCGGCGTAGGAGAGGTCAGGGCCCTCGTGGGCATGCAAAGGTGTGATAAAAGGAGAGAAGTTCTTGTGCTCTCTTTCTCCCTCGCTCCCTCCCTCATTACACTCACTCGGGTCAGCGTAGTCTGACTCCTCAGCAGACAGAAGAGCAAGAGGCATTTCCAAGCAATAGTTCCCGTTCTGCCACCTGCCTGCCATGTGCTCTTTAGCAACTTACCTCATCTCTGCTGGTCTGCTGGTCTGTGAAACACGGGGCAAAGCAGCCTTACAGGAGGATAATACAGATTCGCAACCTGTGAAATACCTCATTGAGAAGCCAGAGTGTTCAAATGTGTTGCATGCCTTAATACTCACAACTTGCCAGAAATAAAACCCCAGGAGGGTTTTCAATGCACCTCAGCAGGGCAGAAAGCACTGCTTGGCTGTCTGCAGTTGGAAAGTAGTCTCTTGACATTCCGTGCTACATCCTAACATCTTCCTTTGAGCTAGAAATCAGTACTGTTTTCATTTTTCTGTTGTGGTTGCTTTTAATTCCTAAACTGGATCAGAACCAATGCTTTTTTCTTTGTGGCAGCAGGGGGGAGATTTAGTTAATGCTGGGCTCAGATGCCAAATCATGAGTTCCAACTTATTCCTATCAGTGGTCATCCATCAGCAAACTTGGGGGAGTGAGGCAGAAATATAAGCACACTGACAATTTGCCAGAATGATTTAAGACCTGGCATTTAAGAGTTCCTGTTGTAGTTGTTCTTTTGACATGTCTCCTAATTTGCTCCCATATTGAAGACACTCACTACTTTAAGGCTTAAACAATCTTCATCTGGGAAGGGAACCCAGCAGCAGGAGCAGGGGGCCTTCTCCAAGGGTAAGGTTGCACAAGGGCAGACAAAGCTCCTGACTTGTGCGTCATCAGCAAACATCGCTGTGCCTGTAGGAATGCTGCTCTATTGGCTTTGCCTCTCACGGGGGAGGAGAAGGCAAAAAGCAATATGCATTATTGATCAGAATGTGCAGGTGAATGAAGATGGACAAGGATAGGTCACAACTTTATTAACTCCGTGTAGGCAGCGCTTGCACAGATCCAGGGCTGAGTTATGCTGTCTGCATATCCTGGATCACAAAGAATTCCTGTGATCCACAGGTCCACCCACCCCTCCGAGTCCTGCACCACTGGTCGCAGATGTGGTACCAAGACTGCCTTGTGCCATAGGCACAGATTCCAGCAGCAGTATCCAAGGCTGCCTGTCTTGTGGGAGCCAGTCTATCCATCCTGAGCCATAAAACAAGAGCCATGACTGAGCTGCAGTGCTGGGACAGGACATGTACCCTTGTCCCTCATGAACACAGGGATGGGTCAGCTGCCAGCTCCCACTCACCCTTCCCACACACAGCAAAGCAGCAGAACCTGCTGTAACTTGCACTGTCCCATTACCTTCTTTGCCTGCTGGCTTTACTCATGTCCTAAACATCCTCTCTGTGCTCTCCTGTGACAGTCATTCACCATAGTAACCAGAAAGTCAACACAAAAGCTGCAGAAAAAGCTGAACACAACCAAGGTGGAGCAAGTGCTGTTTAGGCAGAGTGCACTGTGCTGCAGTGAAGTCACCAAAACCCTCTCAGCACAGCTCTGGATTGGCAGAATAACCAAGCCCCTGAATCCTCTCGACGGGATTTAATTGCCTCTGAATAGAATGCAGCTTTCTGGGATTCATTTGCTCCTCGCTATGAATCACTGGAACATTTTCATGGACAAAAATGTTCACAGCAAAACTGTTCAGGGAGGAATGTGACGGGCAGGAATCCAAGTGGGTTGTTTTGGTTTTCATTCTGGTTAGATTCACTGATCACAGGTTGCAAAAGCTTTTCTTCTCTGTTGCAAGGTTTCCCTCTCTCACATTGGTCTGACTTTATGACATTATCTGTCAGAAATTACATTAGCCTGTGCTGTTCTCAAAGGTTTTATATTCAGATTGGTTCCACCAGCAACAGCCTTGAAGAGTTGCACAGAAACTAAACATGGATACATGGTTAGAGTACAATAGTACTTAAAATAGGCAAGTTTACATCTTAGACTAAAATGTAAATGTGTTTACACATATGTGTACGCATCTTTGTGCATGACCAGTACTTTTTGGACTTCAAGTACATGAGGACTGTCGTGTTTTCCAGAGTTATGTGTTCCAGCATATAATTTTTTATGGAATATTTCATTAGGTGGACAATGGGAGTCAATTTTTTGAGTGAGAATGCGTATGAGATGGCATCTGCTTTACCATGAATTTACTCCTGCATTTGCTCAGAATTTTGTAGAGCTGGTTTTTTGAGTGTTCCCACTGTTAACTGTGTTCAGCACAGTAGATGTAGAAAGCAAATAAAAAGGGAATGGGAATGCTCTCATGGAAACTGTTGTGTCTGCTCAGCTCTTCTCGGCGCTCAGGATTTGAAAACTGCTGCTAAATTTCGAGTAGATTTGATATGGCATCCAAATAAATTTGGAGCTCAGCATCCCAAAAATACATAAATTGAAGTACTAGATTTAGAGCCTGTGTTTTCTCTTTCCAAGTAACACAACTTGCCTGGATGTAGGAAAAAATGCATTGTCCTTTTGGATGTAAGATAAAGGAGAATATATGGAGAGAGACCACAGCCTGGCCATGCCTGATGTGGCCCAGTGCTCTGGCTCCAAAGAGCTTTGATAATGACTTTGTAAAAAAGAGTGATCTCTGCTTTGGTGAAGCTTTTTCTTCCCAAGCCAGCCAGCAGTAACCTTGTCCTAGGAAACAAGAGGATGTGCCACTGTTGTAAAGATCCACTCTTCCTTTTTGATGCATTTTTAAGCGAGGGAAGTGCTACTCAAATGCCCTTGAAAATCTTTAAGAACAGCTCTTGGAACACTTTTTTTTTTCTTACTTCATTCTTTCTTTCATTCCGTATCCATCCATATGATTCCATCTGTTGATCCAAAAGGCTCAATATGACAGTGACAACAGACCAAGTTTCTTTCAAAATTTCTCCTTTAATTTAAGCCATTTATTTCCCTAGGAAAGTATCAAACCCAAGAAATCTGTATTCCAAGCCCATTTGAAAGGGTAATAGAACTAATAGGGAAATGGTTTGTATTTCTTTTTAAAACAACCCCCTGAGTATCACATGTTGTCAAAGCTAAGTGAGACATTGCAAGTGTCAAGTTTGTGTCTGTACCCTGCCGTGATGCCTGAGCAGGTTTCAAGGTCTCAGCCTGCCAAAGACTGACACACACACACTTAACTTTCTGCACTGGAATCTTTCCCTGACTTTAATGCGGGCATCTCTGCGGGATCAAGGCCGGGATTCGTGCAGATACATCAGCTGTCTTATGTCAGCCAATTCTGCTTCTGTTGTGGTGGTTTTTATTAATTGGCTACTAGGGGAGCACAGTAAGATTTTATCCATGAAGAATATAGGAAAGAATGGACGTGATGGAAGAGCAAAGAGAAAGGGCAGATTTCATCTTGAGGTGGAGACTGAATCCATTTTCCTTAGAGTCAGTGACAGGACAGTTCCACCAACACTCTCTTCTCTGGACAAAGCTGACTTCCTTCTCACCATGTGCCAACAAATTCCTGCTACACATCGCTTCTCTTCCTTTACCTGTCCCTCATGTCTCCTGATAGTCACGTTACGTCTCACAGAAACACACAAACAAATACAAAACACATCGCAGAGCAAAAGCTCTTTCCGTGCCATAGGTTTATCCCAGGATGTGTCAGTGGCAGCTCCAGAGCAGAAATTTACGGCCAGTTAGAGGTGCTATCAGCATGCCAGGACTCAAAAGGGACCAAATGAGCCACGGTGTGAGGGAGAAGATGTCAGGCCAGACACAGCACACCATATTCCTGGGATACAGAAATAAGGCAGGAACCAGCAGTGGGTAACAGATGAGGTATTAGGCCTAGCGGGGAGAAGACAAGAGCTTAAATCAAAAAGACATCCTGATGAGACTGGATGTAAGCTGAGCACACAAGCCTTCAACGAGGGATATGAGAGGTGGTTAGACAAAACACTGCAGGAATTCATCCACAGTGAGCAGTGCAGGAGTTGGAGCAACAGGACGGGAGAGGTGGATGCAAAGGGACTTTTCAGCCCTGTCAAGGAAATTGGCCAAACGCTCCCTCCCAGAGGCAGTGTGGTCAGGGCAGCATATGGCAAAAGGGAAAAGAAGAACAGAACAAAAAAAAAGAGGAAATAATGGGAAAAGGAGACAGGAATATTTTAAGAATCTTAGCTTTTGCTAAGTTGCAGAAGGAGTCTGTGGACAATCTGGGATTTCAAGCCTAATCTTTGGAGCTGGTGCAGGCCATAAGCTCATCTCCCACATTCATATTTTTTGCAATTTCTTCCAATGGTGTAAAACGAAAAGATTTTTATGTTTAAAATATTTAATATATTTATCCTATTAACATGATGCAAAATAGTCAATAATTTACATATATTTACATCTAATGTTCATTTATAGGCAGACAAATATAAATTTACCAATGTGTGTGCATATGGCTGTAACATATGATTAATACACTGTCAGCATAATCTAACAGCTCAGAACCATCAGTTGTGCAAATAGTCCTTTCTAGCCATGTTTCCTACTGCTATTTAACCTTTCTCCTTCCCTTCCTCCCCCCTTTCACAGTCTGTCTCACCCACCCTCGCTTCAGTAGCCTGCCTTAAAATAGCAGGCAAGGTCTGTGCAGTGGCAAGTGTTTTTATACATATTTCACAATGCCTAAGACATTAGGGGATCTCTTCTCAGGGGCTCTTGGGTATGAGAGGAGTAGAAATTAACAAAAAATCTTCCTTTCTCCCAGAAATCTTAGTACACACCTAAAACCTCCGAGAGAGGTTTTACCGAGAGTAATGCTCTTGATTGACAGTCCAGCCTTAGGTAATAAATAGCTTAATGCCCCATTCCTGGCACACCAAAAGTCACATTTGGTCTAGGGCTCTGCCACATCTCCCTCCTGTCTGCCATGTCCTGATCACAGAGCCCCTGCCATGGCCAGAGCAGATTGTGCCATCACATGTGGCTGGAGCGGGGAGGTCACAGAGCAACATCAGCTATCCCAAATAACTTCCCAGATCTCTGAGGTGGAAAGAAGCTAAGCTGTCCAAGCCCAGCCCCAACTATCCTTCACAGGGGTTCTGTTTTCAATAATCTTTCCCAAGCATGGAAGATTTGTTTGTTCCTAGAGCAGGGATGTCCAGCACGCACATGAGTAATGGCTGTATCATCGCAGCGCTGACTTGCATTTCATGATACAATATATCTCGCATGCTTTATGGCCCAATCCTGAAATTTTTATTTGATGTGGGTGATTCTTCATCCTCAAAACAGTCCTGTTGACTTCACAGGACTCTTCAGACTCCCCATGAAAGTGAAGTTTATGGTCTCACTCGTGTTTCTCCTTTATGGCCCAAAGCACCAGGCTGACCTTCCAGGAGGTTCTGTGCTGTTGGGAGCAGAGCAGTTGTTTCCCCTCTGCTTTTCTCTCAGGGTACCTGCTTCTCTCCCAGCAGCTCTCTGAAGCACACGAGGCAACGCTTATGGAATGCACTAAACACTTCCAGACTACCTCGGTCAGGGACAGACACCTGTCTTACTTCACACGTCCTGCTTCCCAAAACTCCTGCTTGGATTTACACCCTGGGAAATTGCTAAATTTGTGGGGGCTTAATTTCCCTGCTCTTTGGAGCCCTATGCCTGTGTTTTGTCCAGTGCATGAGAACTGAAGTGCTACAGTGGTGTTTCTGTCAGCCACTGTGTTGTTGGTGGCCAGGTAACAAACCCACCAGCAGCAAATGCCCAGAGCATGCTTTGGTTCATTCCTGTTTAGGAATTCCTTGCACATCACCATGCTGAGAGCCAGGCACCTCTCTAGATCTGGCCCCTCTGTCTAAGGAATTAAAATATTAAACTGAAAATTTGTAAGAAACTTTCAGAGGGTTGCCAGCTTTCCGTCCTCTCACTTTGATTCATGTCTCCATTTCTTGGCACTCTCAGTGTGGCATTGTCTTTCCAATCCATAGGTAGTTTTGTTTCAGTGACAGGTCAAATGATTGGACTTCTTTCTTTCTTTCCTTCTTTCCTTCTTTCCTTCTTTCCTTCTTTCCTTCTTTCCTTCTTTCCTTCTTTCCTCAAAAAACAATCTTGACTTGTCATTTTAAAAAAAATCCCTAAATATTTCATGTTTTCAGCAGAAAAATATTTGATTAAAATAAGGTGTTGTTTTTCGGGTGGTTTTTTTTTTTTTTCCCTGTGGAACACACTGTTCACTAAACTTCCCTTTATTTGAAAAATCAGGTTTCCATCAAAAAATGTTTCCATCAGGGAGTTTTTCTCCCGGGCTTTTATTCAGTGTGCAGTCCTGCTAGCAGTTACTGAGGTGCACCATCTGTTGACTTCAGTCAAAGTTGCACCCCAGTAATTGAAAGCAGAATTGGGTCTGTTCTTTGTAAGGTGTGTTGAATGGACAGAATCGTGCATTGACTGAAGTGTTAGTCTTAGCAGTAAGTGATCCTCTAATTTAATCCTCCGCTCCATTCACGGCTCAGATACAGAATGTTTAATAAACTGCAGCTCAGTGGTGAGAGTGAGTTACCCATCAGCACGTTTCTCAGCCAAAATTGTAGAGTAAACCACTCTCAATAGTAGGTTTATGTTACCATTTACAGTACTGGGTAAAACCCAAATTGGAGTTCTTATGTATTATGTGTTACTCATATAAGGCACTATGTAAGGAGGTTTATTTTCTCAGCTTCCTCAGATTTCACGTTGGTTACTTGATTGTACATATTAGTGGTAAATTACGAGTGCAATTCTTTTCTTTCATATAATTTGTGTCCATTCAAATCGATTTTGCATCCAGTCTGGAGTTGCCTGGCATATGAAAAAGAATCTCCCCAGATCTGTAATTTTGGGGGGCGAGGGAGAGAGGTCTGGCACAGCTTCATTTAGATCCCATATACATTTTATCATTTCCCTGACCCAAACTTGCCTTTTATATCTATTGTATCACACAGAACAAGCCATACTTTCACATTTGTATGTTGTTCCACACCAGAATGGGACAAATATACATATCGTACATATGAGGACTTTTTAAAATATAGGTACATGTACATACTGTTTAATTATATATTGAAATTTAAATTACTCTTTTATTTTTGTGCTAATGACCCTATCTTTTCTTGTGGTTCTTTTAGTCTTAAATAGTTTTGTGCTTTGTACAGGAATTAGCTGATCAATAGAGTTGCAGCTCCTACTCTAACTTTTTGCTACTAAGAAACTCCATATTGAAAGTATTCATCTTACTTAAAAGGTAATTTTTATAAAGTATTTCCTCTGAGACATACTCAGAAACACAATTGGCAAGTCACCTGCACCATATTTGCAGCCAGCACCTGGTATACCAAATGTCTGCAAGTGGAGAAAACCCACTGAAATACTTGTGCAAGATAATTCATTAAAGTTTGAATAAAATGGAAAAATACATTCATATACCCATTTCTTAGGAATCAAATATTCTTTGTTCTTGTTTTTTGAAAATTTTGGCATGAATAGAAAAGTTCTCAAAGATTTGCAAATTTATTGCATGTTTCAATAGCTTCTGTTTAAATGTAACTACTTTAGTTGGAAGTTACAAAGATTTCATGCCTGTTAGAAACATTTAAATAAAAGCAAAGTTGTGGTCTCATTACACACCAAAAATATTTATGTATAATCTTTAAGCCAAATTAGTGGTCTTGTTGAGGAGAATTAAGTTTTATAAGCATGTGAAACATGAAGCCTTTGTGTTTTGTACTTAGATTTTTGCCAACAGCAATTTTGTGCTAGTCCAATGAGAGACCTCACTCACCATTAATGACATTTGAAATGAAGCAAACAAAATGTTTATTATCTGATTCATTATAAATTTTAATCACCATCTGTAATAGACTTCACAGGTGTTTTTAAAAGTCTTTTAAATCAGTGATGAAAAATACTCCTGTCATTTAGAAGGATCTTTGTTTGAAATTCTTCCATCTAGATAATGAGTAATTTCTATGAGCAGTTGATTTCCAAAATCTCTATGACACAATTCTTCTGGACCCAAATGTCTTAGCCCAAGAATTGCTTGGTCTTTTAAAATCTTGCATCACTAGGCAAACACACAAGTCTAATAAGCAGAATTCATGTTGTGGTGTTAAATGCAGGTAAAAAAACAATGTAGGTGGTACAACAGTATGGCACAATTCCCTGAATCATTTAAAGCTGATTAAATTGTGTTGATCAATCATTCTAAATAACTGAGGAGGAACAAAACTGTGCATTGTGAGGAATGAGGATGGGGCATGATTTTTCAGCAAGAAAAGCTTTCCTGGCTTAGCATGAAAATATAATGTGTTAACAGAGTCTTAAAATCAATATCCCATGAATTAGCAGTCAGCAGAGAACAGCCAGATGACAGGGGGAATATGATTCATTTCTTAGAATGACTAAGATCTCAGGCAGCTCGTTGAGCAGAATATTTGGACATTGTGAACAGAGTTAAAAGAAATTCCTTTAATTTGATCTGGAAGTGTGTTTATGACAGACATAAAGCACTTGAATTCTACTGAGGATTTCCTCTTGTGCTGCAGTCGTCCTGACTCTGCTCTTTACAGCTGTTCTTTAAGTACTGACTGCTGAGCCAGACAAGCCTGTCCTCTTAGACCTTAATGCATGGAAATGAAGTTTCCAGTTCTAGATGAGTAATTAGATAATCCAGCACTGACGGTGTAGTGATAATGAACTGAAGAGGAAAGGATCCCTCAATAATCAGATCCTTTTCAGGCATTCAAAAGAAAATGCATTTTGATGTTTTTCAAAAGACACTCAGCTGCCTTATTCCACCTCTTTCCTTTCCTTCATTTCAGTTTAAAAATTACGGTTTTTTCATTAGACAAACAACATCCATAGGTGCTCTGGATGCAAACGAATGTGGATTGCCTTAATATGGGAAGTGACAGCCCCTGGCATTTGTCTGAATATTAATGCTGAATCAGATGGAGAAATCATTATGGCTGATGGCTTTGGTTATTAAGTTTAAAATGTCAGAAGCCTGAGTTTAAGTTTTCGTGACAGCAACAAATGTTTTGTAATTTTTTTAATGCTTAAGTTTCAATTTAAATTCAAATTTCCGCTTCTTTTTTTGTCTTATCTTTTGGGCTTTCATTGTCCGGGAACTTCTATTTTTGGTGGATTGGGAGAAATGTGAAATCTGGTTTCCTCTGGGAGAAAACTCCTGCTATCTGCACTTGCAGCACCTTTGCTTTCTGTGCTTTTGCCCTCTCTTTTTCTCCTGGGATCACACAGGACAGCATCTTCTGAGAGGCTCATGGCCAGTTTTTTCAGTAGTCCCAGCCTGGGCCAGATTTCCAGAGCTGCCTCCTGCTGTTCCCACTGTTGTGTTTACAGACAGACGTTCAACAAAGCCCTCAAGCTGTTGAGTTCTTTTGAAAACCTGCCCACGTATTTCTGTGCTGGCTTTGGATTTAAAGACTGGGCACTGATGCTCTGTGGTTGAGCTTTTCTGTTATTTCTGACCTCAGAGGACATGTCTGGATGTTCTGGTGGTGGTTCTTGAGGACTGTAAGCTGGCAGAGAGCTCTGGAAGTCCAATCTGGCATGGAAACGGGTCTTGGAAGACACTAAAAGACTTGGTCCTCCTCAGTGAGAGGTGTGTTTTAGTCTTCCATGAAGTTCTGGCCACGCAGGCAGGCCAAATGTAGGCTCTGTTAAACTCTGGATCCAAAGAGCCTCTCCCTTTTTTCCAAGGCACATATTTCTCTTCTTTATCAAAATTCCACCTCTTAGTGACCTCCTGGGTCTGCAAGCTCTGTAGAAAACCTCACTGAGCCCTTCAACAAAACCGGTGTGAATGTCAGATTTAAAGAGAGGAATGGACTCAGGCTCAGAGGGAAACACTCCTGATGGAGCTGAGGAGAATGAACAACTCCTTTTGCAGAGTCTTGGGAGATGCTCATGCTCAGCAAGAGAAGGGAGCTCGGGGAGAATCAATCTGCTGAGAATGGGAGGGCAATTCTGCTTTCTGTCAGAGATTAATAGCTTAGTAACCTCGGTGGGAAGCCTGACAGGTACAACCACAACAGCAGGAAACTCCAGCACAGGCACTGTGCTTTTGAGCATTAGTCTCTCATCCCTCAGCCTTCCCATGCCGAGTCTCCTGCCTTACAAACTGGAGTTGCTGTGCTTGGAGGGAGATCCAGCACTGGATCCAGCCCCAGCCACTCCCACACCAACACTTCCCCAGCCCCACAGCTCCTGCTGGCAGTGGCAGCAGGTCCTCAGACTGTAAATCCTCCAAGGCAGAATGCCAGCTATGCTTTTGGGTAACAGACTCAGAAGCACCAAAGTGACTTAGAAGCTGAAGTCCCCAGCAATTCTGACTGCTCTGCAGACTCCAAATTGCTTTGACTTTCAGAGAGACTGGGGCTATTCAGATGTTCATTCCCTTCTAAAAACATTCCCGCTGGTGTTTAACAAATATAGTATATTGCCTCTTTGGGATGTTAGAGTGGGTTAACCAACCAGTTCCCCTGAGTAAGGCAGGGAACTGAAGACCCATCCCTTGCCCACATCTTTTATTTTGGCAGAAAACGTGAAACTTCCTTGTTCAGATCCCTGTTCCCTATTTTAATTTTGTTTTACTCCTCACCCTTCTAACACTTTTAATTTGGTTGGGGAGGAGAGGAGAATGGCTTTTTCTTCTCCACTTATTGTGGTAGAAAATGGGGGATGGAGACCAGCTTTCTTGGACTCTTATATTCAAAATAGCTATAAATAACTAGTTACAGGGACCTAGCTTCCCCCTCCTTTTAAGGCCTAATTTAAGGTCTTTATCAAAATGATTTAAAATGCCTTTCTCAGTGGGAAACTATATTTCAGAGCTTTTATTTATTAGACTTCTCAAAAAGTGTGTTTTTAATGCACATCCTGACTTTCTGCCAAAACTCTCCACTGTAACGTTGGGATTGGAGCAAGCCTTTGTATAGGGAATTATATTTATTGAATTTTTACATATTGATACAGAGCAATTCATCTAAATAAATCATACACAGAATTGGCACATAAATCTCCCAGTCTTCACTACTCACAGTACTATATTACTGTCCTGACAACCTTCCCTCAAATACAGAAAAACTTTCCTCTTGGTGTACTTTTTTCTAGTCCTCTTAAAGTGTCAATGATTTTCTGGGGCTGCATAGCTTGGTTGTTGTTGCTGTGAGCTGTAGAGTTTGGGCTGTGGATTTTGGTTTATGATATAGGGACAGGACAAAATCACTGCATTTTAAAGGAGGGCAAAGCCTCAAACTCACCAAGATGTGTCAGGATCATAAAGTAGTAATCAAAGGCAGATTTCAAGGTAGATGGTTGAATATCTAAACATTTTAGCATTATGAGCCCGTTATGGCACTGAGAGGAGATTTCTTTCTATTGGTTTAAAAAGTACAATGTCTCTTGGGCTGGATGGCTGCTTTGAGGAGGGCAGTTTGCTTCAGCAGTTTCAGGACTCCAGACTAAGTGTGGATGTTTGTAGGCTGGACTCCTCCATCCTGGGACACCCTCTTCCCCCTCCCAAACTGTCTCCTCCTTTCTGAACAGGAGTTGCATATGAGGCAGTCTGGGCCTCATTATTTTAAGCAAATACAAAACTGTAAGCTGGGTCATGGATGGGTAAAATTCAGTGTAACCCTCTGGCAGTTCACATCAGTGGAAGCTCTGCCTGGCTGCGTTGTGAATCCCTGTCATTACAATCCCAGGAATGTGACAGTCTTCTCAAAAAACTCAAGTTCAGTCTTTCCCAGTGACGGGTTAAGAGCTGTGGCTTTCCAAAGGGATTTTGTAGTACTGGGTCCATCACTCCAGAAGGCTCTGGTCTTTCTGAAGAAAGGGCTCTGACATGCAGGCAGTACTCCTCAAAGTTCAGAGTTTGGAAAGTCGGAGCTCTGTAAGAAATCATTACAATAAAAGGTAGAACAGATTCTACCAAGCGTTCAATCACCCAGCGTGGTGCCACTTAGAGGCAGAAGACCTTAAAACAACCAGCAAGATGCCTGCAGAAGAAGCCTCTGTGCCAGCTCTGGCACTCTGTGCCTGTCATTCCACTCTGTGCCTGTCATTCCATGCCTTTCACCCGAGGTAAGTTCAGCGGAGGGGCTGGGGACAGGTTAGGTCAGCTCAGCCTGGGCACTGCTGATGTGGGAGGGTCACAACCATCATTTTATTCACTAGACGAAAACAGAAGGAATACAAGTACAAGCTAAGATAATTTTCCTGATTGAAAAACAAATACCTTATTTGAGGATGCTTCATGTAGAAATAGGGAAAAGGGCACAAAGGCACCTGCAGGAGGCCATCAGAGACACTGCTGTCAGCATTCACCTCTGACTGGTGTCCAGCTGTGGCCATCTCCAGGATCTGTCATTGCAGGCATGTCTGGAGAAGAAAACAAACAGAGAGACCCTCCTCTCTCAAAAATCATTCTTAAAATGCCCAGACTGTTGCTATGGGAAAAGGGGATACTGCAGCCCTGCCCACTGTCACAGTGTCTCAGGTCGTATCAGCAGTCCATGGATTCGTGGGTAACTCTGCCAGGCCTTCCTCTGGCCCACTCTGTTTGTAAAAGGGGGATAGGATTAGAAATTTCAGCCAGAGACAGGGTTAGATTGGATATTAGGAAGAAATTCTTCCCTGTGAGGGTGCTGAGGCCCTGGCACAGGCTGCCCAGAGAAGCTGTGGCTGCCCCATTCTTGGAAGTGTTCAAGGCCAGGTTGGAGGGGGTTTGGAGCAACCTGGGATAGCAACCTGGAAGGTGTCCATGCCCATGGCAGGAGGTTGGAAATGCATGACCTTTAAGGCTCCTTCTAACCCAAACCATTCTGATTCTTTGACCACTGGTAATTTTAATGAATGATGGTTCTGTCACTTTCTATATTACATTCAAGCATATTGTTTACAACCTACCTTAAAAAAAAAATCATTAAATGGCAGACTTTTTTTTTTAAATGCATGCATACTTGCCGCAGAAGAACAAATTTGTTTGGATGGTAAGCAAAAATTCTGGGTTTATTTCCTTCTTATTTTTCTTTTTGCTTGAAATCTGTGTGCATGTCATAAAATATTCCTGTGTACTTTCAAGAATAATTGAAGCATATGTAGCCAAAATGTAATACTTTTCATAATGGCTTCAGATTAAATTATCCATTATATGGGACTAACACATAAAAGCCTTCCTCCACATCAAGTGATAGATCAAAGGGAGGCATGATGGCTTGTCCACATGCACAAACCACACCTCTCAGATTCTGAGAACAAGGATATGCTGTCTGCATTTTAACTACATCTCCACGACATGAAACAGTATTCCTGCGTCTCCTACTGCGGGAGAGGCAGGTAGTCCTGGCTACAAAGATTTCCTTTTACATTTCTCCCCTCTTTTTTTTTTTTTTTTTTTTTTTTTAGTTCCAGAATACAGATGAGATCTCAGTGAGTAGTCCTGGGCGAGTCTAATTTGAAAATGAAACTTCTCTCAGTTCCTCTCAGGGCGATGTGGGAACCTCGCGGGAGGAAGTGCGGTTCTCAGTCCTTGGGTGGTAAATCCATGAACCCAAACCCCAATCCTTCATCCTGGGGTGGTAAATCCATGAACCCAAACCCCAGTCCTTCNNNNGCGGGAGGAAGTCCGGTCCTTCATCCTGGGATGGTAAATCCATGAACCCAAACCCCAATCCTTCATCCTGGGGTGGTAAATCCATGAACCCAAACCCCAGTCCTTCATCCTGGTGTGGTAAATCCATGAACCCAAACCCCAATCCTTCATCCTGGGGGGGGTAAATCCATGAACCCAAACCCCAATCCTTCATCCTGGCGTGGTAAATCCATGAACCCGACCCCAATCCTTCACCCTGGGGGTGTGGGTGCTGGTGGAGATGTATTCCTGCACAAATCCCAGCAGCTTCAGTGGGCACAGCATGAGGATTGATATGTTCCTGTTCCTTGGGTCCCTGCCTTCCTGCTTTCTGCTACTGGTTGGAGCACAGCATCGTGCCTCAGACCCTTCTCCTCTTTACTGGCTTGCTTGTTGAACTCAGATGTGTTTAAAACTTTCTGTGCCTCGTTTCTTTTATCTGCACAATTAATCCAGTAGTATTTCCACCCGTGTAAGGATTTTTAAATACTTTGTCTACCTAAAACCCTTTCCTTCAAGTGGATGATGTGAGGGAGACAAATTCTGAGTGTTACTGCTGGTGAGCATTAATGGATTATTCTCAGAGAGGAATCCAACTCTCCCAGCTTTTGGAGTGTTTTGCTGTGAGTTTTTCTCACTGTCTCGTCATGAGTAACAAGAAATGCAAAGTTATTGGCTTAGTGGCATGATTAAAGATGTTTGTGTTTGGAATTTGACTGCAGTAAGACACTGAAGATGTATAGTTTCATTTAAGTGCATGCCTAGACCCAGTTTCCCAGCCAGTAGATTGGATGTTAGCCCAATTATTCCCATTAGCATCTGGTTTCTGAGCACTGATGTACTACCATGATCAGGGAATAAAACTCCTTAAAATAACCTCCCCGAGCTGAAATGTAGAGGTACCTTTTATTGTTGTCGTGGCTGCTCAAAATGTGAAGTGCACTGGGGAAGTGCTGAGTTGAGGCACCAGAAGAAGAGGCTGTGATCATGGAAAGGCTGAAACTTCTCCTCTGATCATTTCTGACAGCTCAGAGTGGTTCTTCCACAATTGGAACCACTTGTGCTGCTTATTAATATAATGAAACTTATCCTCCAGCAAAAACAGAACCAACAACTGACACAGGAGTGGAGGGAGAGGCTGAAACCTGATCTGCTTAGGGGTCTCTTAAAGATGATGGAAGACTAATAAAAGCCAGCCTGCTTCCTACCTCCATTACAACTCCCACTCCCAGCCTGTCCTCACGAGCTGAAGTGGAATAATGGCTCCTTCCAGAGCCAAGACATCCATCCCCCAGTACAGCTGAATGGCCTCTAATGGTGTTTGGCACCAGGGCCTGTTTTGGTACCTGCCCTAACCCATGAAATTCTTCACTTTGATTCCATTGGGTGCTATATGAAGCCTCTAAAATGTTTCATATTTCTTCAGGAACGGACTTCTTTGGTCTCGTGTTTTAAAGGGGTTTTTTAATAATTATTTTTCAGGTTAAAAAATGTTTCCACAGTGCTTCAGAAAAGCTCAGTGTTTGGTACATCTTCATCATGGGGATAACCATAAGATCAGAAAAACATTCATTTTTCCATTGGCAATGGATTAGAGAAACAGTCATAACTCTGCATTAAATAGGATTTCTCAACACCAGGAGGGTGATCACGAGATGTGGAGTGAAAAAAAAGTATTATAATGATTAAAAAAAAAAAAAATCCAAAAAACTCCCAAACCTGAGGTCTTCAAGCTTTTCAAGAAGTAGATGGGAAAGCAGCTAAACAGAATTGTAAGGGTAAGCAGGGCAAAATGTCAGAGTTGATTTAACTCATTACATTTAAGTGGAAAATAAGGGATGAAAGTTTAGTTTAAGAAAAATTAAGGAAATACCCAAGAATGAGTTTACAAAGTGCAATATTTTCTCTCAAAGCCGTAGGGTTAGCAGGTTGGTATCCAGCATCTGTGACTGATTAGGGGCATTTGAGATGGCAGGTGGCTTTAGGAAATGGAAACCTTACAGGGCTTTACAAATACTTTCTGTAGTTAGGCAAAGTTATTTGATTTATTCTCGCTGGTTCTCACTGAATAGCCTGGTTTAAAATCTATCAACTTGTCTTAATCCATGTTAATATTTTCTTATAGACACAGTGTTGTGAAAATTCTCCAATCGGATTCTGTAGAGTTGCCCTGGAGAATAATAGAGTTACTCAGTTTACACCACCGAGGGCTGTGTTAAGGTGAAGAACATAAATCATGGCATTTAAAAATGCCAGCCAAATCTTTTAGACAGTAATGAGATCAAGAACCAGATCTGATCATATTTGCTCCTGACAATTTTAAAGAGGCCTGTAATTCCACATGCATCCCCTCTGTGTGGTCATGTTGAAATCACCTGTCCGTGTCAAGAAGCCAAAGCCCCAAAAATCTCCTCAGCAGGGAGAAGGGTGGAATGAGGTTGATCTGCTGATCAGTTAACACTGTTGGAAAAGGAGCAGGAAAAGGCAACCCTGCATCTCCTCTGTGCTCTGGTCCCCAGGCCATCAGCTCCAGTGAGGCCGTGCAAGAGGCAGGGCCACAGGAGAGACTATGGTTCTCCTCTTTGGACTTGGATGGGAACCAAAACTCACCTCTGGCAAGAAATACTTGGAAGAGACACTGAGGACAAGAAAGTAAACCCCGTGTCTGGAGCTACTCCACAAGTCAAACCAACACACAAAAACTGGTTCCTTAAGAAAGGGTAACAATAGGTAAAATAGAATTTGCAGCTGCAGGAAGTGCGGCCATAACGTGATTCAGGGCAAGTGGAGTTAAAACTCTCAATTAGCTTTCCCAAAGAGCATTCCTGAGGAATAACTCAAGGAGAAAATGCTGCAGAAGCCCCAGCACAGGTTTGTTATTATTAGAGAAGAAAAATCAGCATTTGGCCAAGCCTTTCCATTATCTGACGTTGTAAAACCAGTCCTGCAGTGCTGTCGGGAATGTTCTAACCTCGGCACTGGTCCAGATCCATTTCCAGCTATGGATTGTGTGTCTGTCTCTGTTTGTGTGTTCTTCTGCAGACTTATTTTAAATCACCCTTCCTGAAGCTGCCCAGCATCCTGATTTATAGGATTTTACTAAGCTTCACATAGCCTTTTCTTTTCTTTACCAAGTATGTTTTACTACTTTGTGTTTTTTTCCGAAAAAAAAAAAATGGATTTTATTGGACAAGGGTTCAAACATAGGTGCATAATGTTTGTTTTACGGATTTTGTATTAAACCACTTTAACACGTTTGTAGACCTGAGGAACTCAGCAAATACTGTGAAGGAAATGCCCTGAGCTTCATCTTGCTGCTTTGAACTGAGCACAGTGAACTTTGCCTGGTTACTGAGCTGACACGTGAACAATCCATTTGCAATTCAGAGAGAGAGAGAGAGCAAGGGGGCCTGATCCTGCTTTTACCAAAGCCAAAGGAAATCCTACTGCTGACTGCAGCAAAACCACCAGCAAAATCATAATGACTATTTAAGATGATATTTCACAAGTACAGTAATGTGACAATCATGATAAAGTGGTGGTTTTTCCAGAGGCACCATCTGAATTAATAGGGTCTTTCCAACTAGCTCTCCTTGAACGAGGTTGCAAGAGGTAAAATAAATTTTTAAAAATTTACTTTAAAAAGTCATCAGCATACTTCGCCGTTCTCACGTTTGTTATTAGTTTAATAAATAGCTGTTATATTTTGAAGTCCTTTTTGATTTTTTTTTTTCATCATTGTCATCTTCTCCTTCTTTATTGTAGCATGAGTAATCTAATTTTTCTGCATAGCATGTTGCAGTTTGATAGACAGGTCTCTGAGGGAAGCCTTATGTGTCAGCATCAGTGAAAATGACTTCTGAGGTTGGCTCACACCCCCACGCGAGCGCGGAATCCAAATCACCCCAGAGTTACGCATCCGCCTGCCCCACGCCTCGCTGCTGGATAATGAATTCATTTGCCTCTGGCGAAAAAAAAGTGAGATCCTCCACTGCATACTGATGTCATGTGGAAGGAGCCATAATTGGGACTGGTCACGTGTGGCGGGCACCGTGAGCTGCTGCTTTTTGCCGTCTGTGTGGATGGAGTTCAGGGCTCTGGCTCTGTACCTGCAGACGTCGCGTGCTCCGAGGACACACAGGGCTTGGGGACCCAGCCATTCAGGCAAGTATTTCCCAAAAAAAAAAAAAAAAAGGAGGAAATGCAAATAGCTGCAGGCATCCAGGTCTGTCTTTTTTTACAGAATCCCATCGTAGTGGCAAGAGATTTTTATTTGGCTCCATCACTACTTCAGTTTATCAGTAATAATTAATGACTTGTGCAATTGCATTTCCCACTTTAATCAAGGACAGATATTTCCAACTCAGAGTTGCAGCAAGAAAACATCCACAAATGGGCTGCTTTTCTTTTTCTGTTTCACAGGCAGATGCAAATAGGGGAAAAAAAAAAAACAACACTTTTTGCTTCAGGTGTATATAAAGCTTTACAGCTTCACTTCCAAAAGGACTCTCCAGGACTGAGCTTCCAAGTTACATGCCTCATTCCCTCCTCCCAGCAGTGTGCCCTTAATAATTTGGGTCCTGACTGTTAGAAATCATCATGTGAAGCCCACTGAATGGATAGGAAGATTTCCAGTAATTCATCCATTTTCAGTTATGCCCCTAAGAGAACTCCTGCCCTTTCTTCCTGCTTGTAACAGCTGGAGAAGTTATTAGATCTGCTGGGGCTCTGGATGGTCTGCCACTGATTCCTGGGGACTTGGATCAATGCTCTTTGACTCAGTTTGCCTGTCTGTAAACCAGACCTTTAATATGGGCAAGGAGTCTCCAGGGTGTGGAAGAGATGCTGAGCACCTGAGATGAAAGCTACCTGGTAACACTGTAATTGCAGGCAGATGAACCTGCAGATATGAAATACGGCTGTCATTTCTGATTTCGATGTCATCCCACCTCCAGGTAAGGAAATAGAACTCATTTTGGGACAAACCCACCACATTCAGTCTTCTTAACCTTCAGTCTGGATAGCTGCAAAGATGAACAGAAGAATTTTATGCATAACATTTTAACTTGGCTTGATGTGCTTCCCAGTAGCATGTAAATAAACTGCCTGATTCAGAGCACTCTGTTCCTGACATATAACCCACTGCTCATTTAGCAGATTTAATTTTCCAGGCTATGTGCATTTTTTATGTGACAATGATGATGTGAAGGAGGCATGTCTTTATCACAGAAGGCCAACAGCACAGACTCTTTTTTACAAAAGTCCCTTCTTGCTGCTCCTTCAGAGCAGGAGTCTGAGATAATTCTAGCACAGGGTGAGCCATCTGTGACATGGGGCAGTTTTACTTGCAAACTTTATAACTCTTAATCACTGCTGTATTTCCTGGCACTGTCAAGTAATAATGTCAGTGGATATCAAATCTTAAGTACATAGGACTCAATTATGATCTTGCAGAACACAGAGGCTGCTCAAATCCAGTCCAGACTGTGAACTCACAATCTGCTGTTTACTTAAAGTATATAGAAAGCACTTGACCTCTTCTCAGTGGCATCCATGTGGAAACACTCGACAATAGAGGCCTTCCTTGGTTTTCTTAGGAATCATGTTTCGACATTTTTATCTCCTCTAATTAAGGTCAACGGTCACACACTCCCACTTCTCTCCTCACCCCACTCTTCCAAAATTGCAGGCACTTCCCCAGCTCCAGTTCCCCTGGATGAACCAAACTGGGCCCGAGTTGTGCACACATAGTTCTGGGGAAAATGGAGCGACCGGCGGAGATCCGAGGCGTCGCTGACCCGGGTGTCTGAGCTCTGGTGTGCCCGTGCTCGCTCCCCACCACGAGCAGCGGGGTCTGATAGTCAGAAGCGAACAGTAGGCAGGGGGTAGGATTGCTGCAAATGTAATTCCACTATGAGAACATTTCCTAACCCGCAGCACATGTTCCCACCCAGTGGGGAAGGTGTGAGCGGGTTCTGAAGGAGGACAGCGAGAGCGAATCTCATCTCCCTTTGCAACACTGAAAGTGCTAATTGCAGGCGGGGAGGAAGGGTGTAGCTGGTAGACGTCTCGGAGAAAGCCTGGGGAATACAGCACAAGGACTCGTGTTGTCGTTGTCGAAGAAGCTTAGGAGTGCTTCACATCCCAGCATCCCTGGGAAGATTCACTCCGACACCGCTGTGCTTTGTCTCCGGCCCCGGCTGCCTCTTCTTGAAAACCCTCATCGTTCTCAGCGGGGCACTTCCCGGGAATGCGAATGCTCCAGCCAAAGCCATTGTGTCAGGATGCAAAGGATGCCTCCCAGCCCACCCACAAGGCTGAAAGAGCACATCCCACTGAATCAGGGGCTTGTGGGGACTGGATTTATCATTAGAAAAGCCCGGCAGCTTTTCGGAGCAGTATAGATCCTGCTTAGTAATTATCTTTTCTCTACTAAAAAGATTATTTCTTTTCGTTATTATTGCTGAGTAGGTGGCAGCTATGAATGGTTAACACTGGAAGGCAAAAGTTGGTGAAATAAAAGTCTGTGCTTTTAGAAGTCATTTTACATATGTAAAAACAAAATTGAGCCAGGCAGCTGCAGACCTTGGTATTATTTCGGCTTGTGCCTGATGCAATGCACTCTTTCCCTTCAAACTGAGTTGCTCTCATTTCTCACACACAGCAGAATATCACTTCCAGAAAAGAAAAGAGCTAATAGTGTCCTTTTCCTTTTATATTAAAAAAAAAAAAAGAGAAAACCAGAACAAAACTAACAGAGTTGTGCCCTAAGTGAGATTGTCTTGACCCTTTGCAAAGCCAGATCCTCAGAGCCTCTGTCAGCACACGCTTCCAGCACAACTCCTTTGCTCATGCTGAGCTCAGCCGTGGGTGCAGGATCAGGGCACCTGTTCTCTGTAGAGAATAACTACCCAAAAACATGATTTTTTTTTTCTTCCCCTTCTATACAGTTTTTTAAACTGAAAAATGCATGTTTGGTTCTACGGACGGAGCAGGGCAGGCTCTGGTGTTGAGCAGCACCGTGGGTTCCTCACCCCTGTGGTGTGGGGACTGCATCCGTAGTTTCCAGGCACCAGGAAGATGTGCCAGAGCAATCTGACATCCCAGAGAGATGGATTTTTCATGTAAAATTAGAAGGTGATTAGCTCCCAAAATGTTCTCTTGGCAGCAGCAGGGCAGCAAGTGCTGCTACAGGTGCTGGGCCAGCATGGCCCTGCAAAAGCTTTTGGGCTGTCACATATTGGAGAATAGTGTAATAAAACCCATTCCTAAAAGAGCTCAGTCACTCACGCCACAAGGAAGATTATGTTTAATGAAATATTGAGCCCCTTTGTATTCCTGTACCAGGCTCTGAATCATACTCCCTCTCCTTACAGCCAGAAGACATTCCCACATCTTCAAAGATTTTACAAATGAGGCTAGTTGAGAGTTT
Source organism: Nicator chloris (assembly GCA_013400495.1). NCBI lineage: Eukaryota > Metazoa > Chordata > Aves > Passeriformes > Pycnonotidae > Nicator > Nicator chloris. The sequence goes on along the minus strand of WAAE01018213.1, from coordinate 230,851 downwards.
CGTTTCCCCTGGAACTGAAATTGGGCTACTTTGGAGATGGAAACCAGCAACTCTTGAAAATCCCTCTTTCAGCAGAGCAAGCCAGGAAGAGAAAAAATATACAGTATCCCAGAAGTGAGCTACAGGATGACTTTTTAATAGCAGAAAAACAATATTATTATTTAGTACCTGTGCTTTGTTGCTGTATTGGGGGGCAGGTTACAGCTCTTCCACTGAGTTCTGTAATGGACCCTTGCACTTCAGTTACTCCTTGTTTGATTCCTGCAACACTTTCCTGACTCCTTTTTGGGAAAACTTTCATATTCCTGCTAAAATTTAGTCACTCGGGACTGCTTAGACATCCTCAGAACCCCTCCTGGATTTAAACTCCATCTTTTTTGCAAGTGTGCTGTGAGTTTTCCTCATTGCTGGGATATGTGTTATCTTGCTCAATTGCATTTAATTTGGTCTCAGTTTGCAGATTCGCATCCTGGGCTGAATCCATCAAGATTTTCCCATGACACATTTTGCCTCTGCTGTTCCCATGACACATGTTCCTTCTGCTGTGGCAAGATCTACTCTGTGGATTCATCTTTTCTTTCGAGAAAAGTGAGGCTGTTTTTCCTGAAGTTCAGGTTCTCGCCGTTAGGATTTTCTGTGCCTTCCCAGATCTGGGGTGATGTCAGTTCACACACGATCTTTCTCAGTTCAGCAGGGATGAAACTCAAAATCCTTTCTCACTTCAGTCTCTCAGCTGGCTTGAGCAAGAGGTTGTGTTTTCTGCCATGTCATCTGGTTTGCTGTTGGGTGTTTGGAGCTTGCTTGAAGCCATTTCTGCAATCAAAAGACTAAATTTTAAATCCCAGCCAGAGACCAGGCACGTGTGTACAGCATTGGGACCCCTTTTCAAAGAGCACCTTTGGGTGAGTCACTTGACCTGGCTATGCTTCAGTTCTCCATCTATAAGAGAGGAAAATAATATTAATGCAAGTCTAACTTCCATCAGATACTGCGAGGCTCAGTGCACGACCAGAGGTGATGTTCTCGGGTATTACAGTAATAGGGGGCACAGGAGCTAGATGGAAAAGTAAAGCACAAGCTAGTTAAGACTTTCTCAGCTGCAAAGGATTAGTGCTCATTTTAAAATCTCTGGCTCTTGGTAAATTGGGAGACTTGCTAACCTGTAGCTTAGGAAAAAAAAAAAAAAAGCCAAAGCAGCTGGAACAAGGGTGTTAGCAAGTCTGGCAGCACAGCAGCACAGTGCACCTTATCTCTCTCCTGGTGGAAAATCAAAGGCACATTTCCAGCTGTGCCCGTGAGCGCTGTTTGGTCACTGAACAAAGCAACTGGCACCTCGTATCCAACCTACAGAATGATCACAGCCTGCTTCAGGTGCACAAACAAGTGCAGAAATGAGCTCCATGCACAGCACTCATTGTTATTCAATCAAGCCTTTAATTGTAAGTGTTTTAAGCAAGGAATTTTCTGTTTTATGAAAGTGTGCTCAGCATTACTCCGCTGCAGACATCTGTCATTCAGCAGGCGCCACCCAATAAAAGTGCTTAAAATGTTCTGTTCCTCAATTAAAATATAAACCAGAGCTGTTTAAGGGTTTTTACGAGGTGATTTCTATTTACCTGACAGATTTCCACACTGGAGGAGCACAAAACAGGATTTCAGTTTCTGATCAGAGTGATGGCTCTGCAAAATAGTAAAGTTTCAATTGTTTTAATTTATTTCTTTTGGGGGTGTTGTTTAGGGTTTTTTGTTTGTTTGTTTTTTGGTTTGTTTTTTGGTTTTGTTTTGTTTTGTTTTAATTCCAGAAACAATAAAGATCCATGAAGAAGAAAGGAATTCCTATGCCAAATAAAAACTAGGAAGAACTTGGAAGGGTCATTGCTGATCACACATGCTGGAGGAACTGGGATCTAGGATGGACTCCTGGAGCCTGTGCCAGCACCTGCTCACCTTTTCTTCCAAATTTCATCTAAAAAAAGCCAGGGAAGAAGCCGTGCTCTGCTCTGGTCTGAAACAACCTCTTATGAAGAGAAACAAGACTATGGTTAGACAAAATCTCCCATTTTCCCAAAAGAAACACTGCATGAATGCTCTCATAGTTATTCCACTGCAGATGGATATTTCATCTCCCATCCTGCCTTCCTAAGGCTCTCAAGAAAGATCTTTCTTTTTACCTCCCTGCCTCTCAGGCAGGAGTGGATGTTACATGGAAAACCAGCATTTTCACCAAAAAAAAAAAAGAAAAAAAAAAAAAAAAAAACACCAAAAAAACACCTCTACTTTTTGTTCCAGAGCCTCAGAAACTCACCTTCAGTGGCATGAGAGATGCAGAAAAGGTTTTGTCCAATGTGCTGATCCGTGGTCTCCTGTGCTCCACCCTCTGGCAGGTCATCAACTCAGTGCACCTGGTCAGTATCAGGATAGAGGAGGATGGCAGTATCAGGAGAAGATTGTACTCTTCTTGCAAGACAAAGCTTTCAGCACAAGCCTTAAACCTTCTGGTTTTGCCAGGTAATAATATCTTTTGGACCAGTTTGCCCTGTCCTGCGTGGCCATTAAGCCATTGTGCCACTTGACCGCACCACGGTCACAGCTGATTTCTGACAGCACGGGCAAGCCAAGGATGGAGCCTGTGGGGAGGGAAGGTGGGTGGGTTTGCCCCATCTCCTCCACAGCTGGGTGCCACCCTGCTCCCCCCTGCAGCTGCTTTTGGGTGCCTGCAGGTCCACAGAGCTTCACAGCAACACAAACTGAGGTTCCACATCGCACCAACCTAGCCCAGACAAGGCAGGCTTCTCCCAGGAGTCTCAGGTATCCGGTGTTCATCCTGCCACACCTCGCTGAAGGGACAAAGCTGCCTGTGCCAGAGGTACCAATAATTGCTGCTGCTCAACCTCAAGTTGGTGAGTCTCTGCTGCGCTGCCTCAATTAGATTCTTCCAGCTGAGATGTTAATTTCCTTTTAAAATTAAGCAAAGGAAAAGCAAACAGCAACTAAACCCAACAACAGGTAAATAAGCAGCTCCTGGATTTTGCACCACAGGTATTCAGAAGAGGCTTTCTGCCTTGAAACACACTGCTTGGAAAATGCTGGGAAATCTGATGTTAGTCCTTAACTTGGTCTGGTGTGTGTTTTTTTCCTCTCCAGCATGAGTTAAGGACGAAGCATTAGCCCTCACGGGGATCCCCGCAGTGTCAGTTCAAGTCAGATTCTTCCCGTTATTTATATGTTGCCTTTTGTAAGTGTATCGATTATACAAGTGAGTTCTCAAGTGTTTGGGCACTCAGTACAGCCACACAATGGAGGAAAGCATCCAGGTCAGCATGGAATTGCACATGTGCTGAGCATGCCAGGGGACAGGAGTAAATAGTGACGTGTGCAATTCAAAGCCACCTCTTCAGAGCTTTCTGTTCTGCTGCACAGTGACTAAAAATAAAACCTGCATTTCAGTTTCCAAGGTGTAGCAACCAAAGTTTGTCAGAGTTATTCTTAGCCATAGCAGAATTGCCACCTTCAGGCCATTTCTGAACACATGAGATTATTCCATGATAATCCAAAATCCAGCACAATCTCCTCCCTCCCCTCTATTTGTTTTACCCTCTGCATTATGAATGCTGTGGGTAAGGGCCGCCTGTTTCACAGGGGGCTTGGTATCACAGAAAGCTGGTTGTTGATCTCTGGATGCCTGCAGGCCAGCAATCTGTGCTACAAGTTACCCCTCTTCAAAAAAAAAAAAAAAAAAAGACAAGTGGATAAAAGTGATACAAGCATCTGTAACAAGCTAATTGGACCCTTGTGGGCAACACAACAGATACAAAATTAAAACAAACAAAACATCTCCTTGTACAACTGTACTTCCAGGACCGCCATCACAAAGGGACCCATCTAGGTTTTTATTTTATTTTTGTTTTGTTTAAATGACCTAATTATGGCCAGAGCTGGAGTATCACAAGTCTGTTTTCATCTATAAAGAAAGGATATTTTGCCTCTGAACCTGAGAAATTGTTAGAAGTTGGTAATTAGTATGACTTGTTAATAGAGTTTGGCTGTGATTAAGCTGTGATTGAGTGTGAGTTTGGTTCTTGTCAATGTGAATGCCTGTAAGGTTGAGAGATGTCTTCAAAAAAACCTGTTGTCAGCAGCACCCGGTGGGCTTTGTTGCGCCTGATTGGAATTTGTACCGCGGAGCAGGAGCGGCAGCACCGAAACGCAGCAGCAGCAGCAGCAGGCACGGCCCCAGCACAGCTGCAGCATCACTGGCAACAGCAAAGGGTCCAAGAGAAATAGAGGCTGGGACCCCCTGCACTGGAAAGCTCCAGGGATGCTCCATGTCCCACAGGTCACCGTGCTTGGGGTGATCCATTATCCAAACCACGCAATTACAGCTGACTTGGGCAGTGCAACAGGCACTGGCATCTTTAGCCACTAAGGAATGTAATTCCTGTGCTGCTGTGTGATGGTGGGTCTCTGGGAGATGGCAAGAGGGGGGATGTAGCTGAGCAGGTCTCAACCTCTCTACCCCCGCAAAATGTCCAGCCCTTGGGTAGCTGGAAATAGTGGGGCTCTTTAAAGTGTGACATTGATGGAGAAAGGTTCTGCCCAGCCCAGCCCTCGATCATCCTTCCCCTTGGGCATTTTCCTCAAGGGAAAATGTCCCACTGAGTGACTCAGTACCTCTTTGCCTTTGAACAGAGAAAGTTTCATTCACTGATGAAATTTTTGTCTCAAAAATCAGCATCATTTTCCACATAACTCCATATAACCACTCCCCACACCAAAACCTGGGCCAGATGACAAATTTGTGTACTTGGGACTACATATGTAAAATATTATTTCCCCCTAGATGTCTATTACACATTTTCAAGTGGCTGCTACTTAAAACCTACCTGGGTTTTACATGCAAAAAGCCAAAGAAGCTGGAAGCAATCAGGCTGGCCACTGTCGCAGCCTTTTAATGTGAAATCACATGCCTGAGCCGGGAACAAGAGCAGAAGCATTTCGGCTGCTGGAATGTGCCTCGGGAAGGAGCCGTTGGCTTTGTGATGGATCGGAGCAGCCACTGGATGGCATTGCTCTACACGAATGGACCTGCGAGCACAACCGCTCAGCACGGGCTGCCGTGCCAAGGAGATTAATTCAGCCCCGAGAGGCTCAGGCCACCGTGACCTTACCAATTCTTTAAATAACATTCAGAGCTCTCTCGGCTGCCTGGCTGGGAGCTCTGGGCACAGAGTTTGGTCAGAGCGAACAAAGCCGACATCCCGAAGCAAAGCTATTTCTAGGCTGAGTGCATTTGTCTTTCATTTTACGTGAGATCAAATATTCAGCCAGTTTTTTGATGGGTTTCCTTCTCATGAGATGGGAAAAAGAACCGTTTGTAGTTTCTGGCCGTATCAAACCGTCGCAGGGCAGGCGCGCCCGGCCAGCCAGCGATGGCTCGACTGAAGCCCCGGTGCTGCGGACGTGCTGGCCGGACAGCTCAGCTCCCCAGGGCTCAGGGGGTGGCAGGCAGCTAAGGCTGTTGAGCTGAGCAAGTTATTAGTGTGTAGCAAAAGGAAAAACCAAAGAAAAAGATAAAGCAATTGTTGTCTGGCATGTTCTGCTTTGCTGTGGGCTCCAGAGCATCATCCCGGGTTTTTATCCCACGAGTGGTGCTGCTCCATGTGTCAGCAGCCTCTCAGCACGTGTTAAAACAACTTTGCTTACTGCTACGTCACTTTTTGATAAGGAATCAGCTGGTGGCCAAATAACGTGATGTTCATATTTTCCCTGGGGTTCTGCGTTTCATTACTGACACTCTGTGTTCCTTCACTGACTACAGGTGGCCAGGCCAACCTGAGAACATCACTGGCCAAGTTCGTGCCTGAAATAAATCTGCTGATGGCTTTGGAGGTGCAGCAGGATATTTGGAACTGCAGCCCCACAGAAGGTGTATCTGAAAGGGGATACACTATTTGTGAGGGTCAGTTGGCAGTCACAGCCAGCAGATGTGTCTTCAGTTAGGACAGGACACCATCAGGTGAGTGCTTGTACGTGGGCTGGTAGGTACAGCTCTTCTGGGCACAGACTTCCTGTTGGTACTGCCCCAGTTTTGACCAGTCTAACAAATTTAATGATCATATTCAATTATATAACTCCAGTTACACTGGGATTAAAATTAGGGCATCAGTTCAAGTCCTTCAAAAGCCCCTTCACTCCTTGTTCTCAGCTCTGTACTCAAACGCCTGCATCCAGCTGCCTTTTTAATACTGGAGAGGTATGATGAAAACATTGCAGTATAAAATAAATGCTACATTTGTTTTATGACCCCATTTGTCTCCTTTTTCTGGACTTACTTCCCAATCCAAACAACAAGAGAGCTATATCCACCTTGATGTGCTCAGCAGTCCACTGGTAAATGCTTTCTGCTGTCAGAAATGCTCAGGGTTGGTGGGAAATTGAAGTTATATCAGCAGGGGGCTGCTCAGGTCCTTCTGGTGGCCACAGCTCTGCTTCAGTGATTGCCTGTTTCATGTCTCCTGTCTGGAACCACTGCTTGAGGTATCTTGTGTCACTCGTGGGAAGACCTCTATGAGGTGACACCAGCGAGCTCAGTGGTTTTGATCTCTTTCCATTGACTTAAGAGGAAATGGCGTTCTTCCCAACTTCAGCACTTCAGGGCCGTGTTTGAACACAGGCAGGATAAATCTGAATATCTTCATCTATTTAATAGTCAGGAGTGTAAAGACTAAAAGATGGGTGTTTCTTATTGTTCCTACACTGCACGGCAGGCTGTGTTTGGAAAAGATCCCCTTGGACCCAGCATTCATGGGATGGCAGAAATCCCAGCTAGGGTACCCACAGCACCCGGTGCTGTTTTAAGGATGATCTGGTTTAAGGCAATCACCTCAGCACACAAATTTGCCCTGAATCTTTCTAGGGTCAGGGCAACACTCCAGATCTCCAAAAAGTCAAGGTGACCTTGGAAATTGCAGGGCAGCCCAGAACACTGGCGGGCAAAGGGAATTCAGGAAAAAATAAAATTCTAGACTAATTCCAACCCATTACAAAACTATCAGAAAAACTGAACTGTATCTGCTGAAGTGTCTCCTTCTGTTTGGTGGCACAATGTAACAGGGGATCTGTCACTGTCAGCGCTGCTCTTGTCTCGCTGAAAGCTGTGGTGCCTCTCACAACCACGACATAAAAATTCAAGCCAGCTGTCCCACCTGCCGGAGCAGCTTCTATTCTGGGCTCCCATGTGCCACAGGTCTTGTGCTTATTGATTAGCAGGGGCTTATTTTCCCTTGACATTGTTAGGGAATATTCTCCTGGTTATAATCACTAGAACTGATACAGGCAGAACATTCCAAGCCAGGAGGGGCTGTGCCAGACTGTGGCTTTGTCTGCAGGTTAGACTCTGGTGGGATTGGTACAAAATGAAAAGAAGCTACAATAAAGATTATTCTGAGAAGTCACCCAAGTCAGAAAAGACTGGAGGCCTCCATGGCTCTGGCTGTCAATAAGGTGTTAGGTAGGGGAAGATTAACACCCTTTAGCAATGACAGAGCTGTTCTATTGAAGGTGATAACATGCAATCAGGGCAGGGAAGAGTCTAGCACAGAATAATGAACAGAGATCAGCAAAAAGGAAGGTTTTAGCCCAAAAAGCTGAAAAAGCCTCTTAAAGATGATTATTTTAGTGGGTATAAATAGGGATAAAAAGACCTAGATTTCTCCACAAGGAGCTCAAATATTTACCCTTCTTTCTAAAATCAGTCTGGCTCCTAAGAAGAAGAAAAATAGTGATAATGTAGAGAATAAAGTCTCTTATCTGCATTGGCAGTGAGTGTGCACATAAACACAAAAATCCTTACCCTAAAGACAGCATGTAGCACTGAATCTCTTCCTCTGAAAGCACAGCAAATTGTGATGAGTAGGGTTGGGAAGACAATAGTGGAAAGAACCTAGTAGTTTGTCCACTCTTGTCTTCCTTGGAAAGTAATCAGAACAATGAATTTCTCCCTCTACTGCTAACTAAAAGGTAGAAATTAGTGTTTTGATATACCCTCAGGTTTGCTGCTCACCTGAGCTTGTCCACTGCATCAGGAACCCCCAAGTCAGTATATTTCCCCAGGGGAGTAAAACATCAGGATGCTTAATGCAGAGTTAGTGGTGATAGTGCCAGTGAAGGGTGCAGTTCCAGCAATTGTGAGGCCACCATCGTAACCTCTCTGCTTCCCCTGTGGAGGAACAGCAATTCTTCAGCCACATGGCCTGTTCCATGGTTAGATTTTGGCTGGACTTGAGGAAGATGGGGGGGTCTAGCTCAGAGATGGAGGAGGAAAAGGGATCACCCCTTTAAAATGCAGCTGGGGTTTAAGCTGCTCATGAACCATACTGTGAAGAAAGCACAGCCTTCAGAGGCAGGGTTGGGGGTCTCAGCTAACACACATATGCAGAGAAAATCCAAATCCCACAGCTCTCTCTGAGAGAGAGAACATCTTCACTGACATCTTCAGAACATCTTCACATCTTCACCAAATCCTTCAGAGCCCTGAATTCCTGCTGGGTAATAACTGAGGATGGCATGTCTACTCCCTACAGGATCCACTGGTCCTTTCCCACCTCACTCTGCACTCCCCATCCCATCGATCGCACACAACCCACCGAAAAGTGACAACCCTCAGCCCCCAGCCCCCAGGGTGGAAGGTCCTGTTCCCCCCGCTGGACACAGGCCAGTCACCCACCTTTGGTCAGACCTGCCCCGTGGGAAGCATCCACGTCCCCTTCACTCCAAACTGGCCCCTAGCCATCCCACACAAGCTCCTTCAAGGAAGGAAGTGAGACAGGCCGTGCCACCGGCTCGCAGGGATGTGACAGGAGCTGCATCTGTTCGCTGTCCTCGGCGCTCAGGAGCTGTGACATTGCTGTCGGTATAGCCTGAAACAGAACAGGCAGGAGCTCCAGGGAAGAGGAGAGGGTCTGGATGGAAACAATAACAACCACAGGGACACCACCAGCATCAGCAGGAGCAAAAATGTTGCTTTACCACTTGTGAGTGCAGCAGAGCATATGGCCAGTCTGGGACTGTTGTCAGCAGCCCAGAATGGGGTAGCTCTGTTCTGGCAAACTCCATTTTTTGTCTTTATGACCAAAGAATAGTTGCATGTTGGAAGCTCTGTAGTTGCTAGGGGAAGAGCCATTAATATGCTGGTGACTGAGAAGTCAGCCAAAGGAAGTGCTGAGATAAAATTACTTTTTCCCACTTCTGTTTCACCCTGAGTGTGTCATTCAGTGTGTTTTCTCTGCTCAGGGTACCTCACACACACTGTGCTGTGCTAACTTCTTTGTCCTTTCTGATTTTATTTTTCACCTTTCCTAACCATGATTCCAAAGAATAATACTAATCTGACAGACTAGAAAGACTTTTTACATCATAAATCCCTACTTACTGGCAGAGTAAGACTGCAGACTGTTTCTCTCCCATTAAAAAAAAAAAACCCTTCTCTCTAATAGCCTGAAAATTAAGAATAGAAAATAAAATAATAGTGATGGTGCTAAATCAACACAGGAGACTGGGAATACATCCATAGGAGTGTGATCCTACAATAATGAATACTTTGGTGATGGGGCTCAAGGGTGCTACCCAGTTCCCAGCACACAAAAAGTTAACATGCTTCTCCCTGCCCAGCTCCTGGGGCAACTCTGCATTACCTCATTCCAGAATAGCAATAGTTTTTCCCCCTGTAGTTTTACTCTGCTGGGGCAAGCAGTGCCTTCCCAGCTAAGGCTCTCCCCTCCCACATTTGCAGCCTATTTCTCCATACAGTCAGCGCAGCCCTCGAATCTTGTCTGCACAAGGTGACAAGTCCAATTCTGGAGGCATTTATTCCAAACCAGAAAAGGTATTCTTATTCCAAAATAAATACATCTGTAAATCTCCTGATTTCATGATATTGTTTGCAGAGTGGTGGAGAGAATACAAGGTGAGCACACCCTGAGCAGCCTCCCTCCCTCCAGCTCAGTCCCATCATAAATAACAGTGAAACTGAACTATACACAGAAGATGACTTTTTTCTTCCAAAGCCTTCAGTTTTAAAGCAACTGTTCCCAGTTCTCTCCAGTAATTCCTTAGACACGTCCCCTTGCCCCTACTACACAGGAGTATGGCTCCAAACCATTCTTGAATGAAGCCAGCTCTGCTTTGCCTTGTTTGCTGTAATCCACACCACTTACAGATATTTTCTGAACTGCGAAACAATACAAAGCCGCACTTTGTGTGATCATGCAATACCCTGCAAACACAACTATTCATTAAAAAAAATAGACTAAGCTCTACAACTGCCAGCTCCTGACTCTGCTGTGACACAGACATGGGGGTTTTTTTTTTCCACCAGAGGATTTTTTTTTTGCCATGAGACGCCGAACAAAAGTCACGAGCAGTTCCTCTGATCAAAAGAAATCTCTGCGAGAGTCTGTGGCAGCTTCACCCCATCGCTTCATGCCAGCCACTGCTCATTTCACTGAACACTCACTCTGCTTTACACTCAGCTCTTGAGAAAGTCAGAGCAGATTCAGCACTGCACAGGAATACATTGAAAACAAATGTGTTGTTTCTATCAGTGGAAAAGGAATTTAGCTATTCCTGGGCCACAGAAAGCTCATATGCAATGCCAGGATCTGTTAATACTCTGCCTATACCATCAGTATGGACATACCTGGCCTTGTTCTGGTGCTGATCAGTGGTGTAAATAAAAATGTTATTAATTTATAAAATACCTTGCCTTTATTTAACAGATCAATTCAAGTCTTAAAAAATTATAATCATTACAATAACCAGTATGTCAAATGGTTTGGAAACCTTCTCAATCTTAAGTTCATTTTCCCTACAGATCTTGTGACTTTATTTAATCACAGGGTCAGGGTAGGATTTCAGACCAGCACCTCCAAACACACCAAGTGACTTCAGCCTGCTCCACATGCAAATACTGTGCAATAAATTATGAGCCACATAATTATAGTTTGAGTATTGAATCAGCCTGTGAATCTAGAAGTGTAGGAGGTGAGTTTTGTGAGGACAGGAACAGCATTTGCTGAATGTATTTGGGATAATTTCAGTCAAACCATGAACAAGAGTGTTTTGGGCAGAAAGATCTACAGAAAAATGCATCTCTGTTCTGCATGAGACTTGGCTATTTTTTCCATTGGCTTCCACACTAATTTGGGGCAAAACCACAATGACTTTTTCTATTAAAGAAAACAAAAGCACGTCTCCAAGGCAGTGGGAACCATGAAATCAGGAGCTGGAATATGACATTTTGGCTTCTTTTTAGAAAACCAAAGAGCAGCTAGGAACCTCAGAGCCCCAGAACAGCCAGGAATGCTGGACCACCATCCTTACAGCTTGCTGACTTCCCATGTAGGGATGTGGACAGAAAAGGCCCTGATGGGGCAATCCCTGATGAGTGTGCCCTATTGTTGTTAGCGCCCAGCTGACCTGCACCAAAGCCGTAAGTCTTGTAACACCAACTGTCCACTCCAGCCTTTCCTCTGCAGGAAATAAAGAGGCAGCTTGGGACCCAGTTCTCCCAACTCCTGGCTTCTCACTGCCTTGGCAGATGCTCAGCAAAGAAACAGGAGCCAAGGAGACCAGTGGCTCCCAGAACCTCCCCAGGCAGCTGTGATAAAATCAGCTAATTGGTAGGGGAAAAGCAGATTGTCTTGTAACTTGGACAGCATCTGATCCATCAGTTTTCTTTAATGGAAAACTGTCCCTTGAGGGATTCGCATGGCTCCAGTCACTAGTGTCACGAAAACCACAGGGTAACCACGAGCTTTAGATCATGTTTGGGCAAATACTCCACCTCCATGTCTTTCACAAGAGAAGAAATAAATCATTATTCAAATTTCACACATGGTGAAACTGAGGCACCAGGAGGTGCCATACCCTGACCAGTATTTACAAATTCACTGGTCCAGCTGGGGCTGGTTGTCAGCTCTGCTGACCTCTGCTCTTTTAGCACAGGTTTCCATGTCATCACTGCACACAGGCAGTCACAGTGGCAAAAGACCTCGGATTCATCTTTCTCACCTCTTGAATTTGCAGCATCACTGCTCAAATATGGCTTCATATTGAAATATTCTGAACTTTTCATTTAAATGAAAGGGTGCTTTTCAAGGTGAGGGAAGAGTGAGGCTGATTCTTTGTCTGGAAAAGGCTATAATTGTCTCAAGAAAATAGCCCTCATTGATCCAAATGGAATAATTGGGACGCCGTTAATAGCTATTAGTTTGGTGATGAGAAGGCCCTATTTAGCGAGGCTAAAGGATTAAAGAGGAAACAATTTGAATTCTGTCTCTCACAGCACACCCCCTCCAAAACCTCCTCCACAACTCGACCGCTGCCCGGCTGACTTTAAACTGCCAACGCTGACAAAAAGGGGATGTTGCATCTTTTATAAACAGCCTTTTGTTTGCTGCTCTGACACCTGCGAGAAGCAAAATTGTTATTTTCTTGCTGCTTGTTGCTAGTTTGATGCCCGCTCTGGGGCCCTACATCAGAGGCACTGTTCAGAACAGGTTGCAGGGGTCCGTTTCCGTGCTGTCTGCCGATGGTGCTGCCTGAAGGAAAACCATGGAAACGGAGTTTGACAGGCTCGCGGGGACCCGCGGCTGCCAGAGCCGCTGTCTTTGAGCGCCTGATGAAGACATCACAGAGCAAACACAACATTAAAACACTGCCGGCTGCTTTGCATCACTTAGAATGCAAATCTCTTTGTTCTGCTCGGCCTTTGCATTTGGTAGCCGAGGAATCTGTGCCATCATCGAGCACGGATCTGACGACCTTTTTTCCTTCCCTGCACGCTGCCCCCCAAAAAAATAATAAATCATTTGTTGAGCTAGAGAGGCTTGTGTGGGGATGTACATGTGAAACGGCCCCGGCTTTTTGCAGTTCCTGGGATTTCTATGCACAAATTAAATGCCCATATTGCAGAGAAGAGCGGGCTGGGCTGCTTTGTTGCTCCCTGTGCATTATTTGACTTGGATTCATTTACATTGCAACTCGCAGGGGTAAATTTTATGTCATTTTTATGTCATGGATTAAAAGGCAAAAGCGATCCTTTATTTGAGCAGCATGTCCCTTCCAACCCCCTCAAGCCACACAGATGAAAACTGACTGGGAAAACCCCAAACCCTCCCACCTCCAGAATTCCAGTTCTGTAACTTTTAATGCTAAATTTGAGGAGCTGTGTGGTTATTAATTCCCCCTTCCCTTAGCAAGCATCCTCTATTTTAGCTGCAATTTCTGACTGACCTGGTCAAGGTCAAAATTTCTACTCGATCTTTGCCTTGGTGCTGGGATGTGCCATTTCAGCAGCTCCTGACAAGCTGTGCTGGACACGGGGCAGCCGGGAAGCTTTTCGTGCTGATTGGAGAAACCCTGGTGAACGTCTGCAGAAGGACAGAGCTGGTGGGGGACAGCAAACAAACTGATCACCCTCTCAGAAGCAGTAATTTCTCGTTTTGTTCTCCCTGTGCTGCCTAACTCACCCATTACTCACGCTGAGAGGGGGTGATCCTCACCCAGCTGGCAGCAATACCCAACTGGGGGTACAGCTCGAGTGTGGGGAATTATTTAGGCACTATGTATAAATCCACCTCAGCCAAGATTCAGTAAGACTTAAATGGGCATTTAGGTTAAGATCACTCTCAAAGGCTTTCCTGCAAATACAGCTGGAGGCCTTAACTGGGCAGCTTCTCAGTAAGTTTTGGGAAGCTGGCCCCAGAAAGGAGCTCATGACTGGTCCCTGCCCAGTGGCATCTTCATGGTCATACCCTAGGGTTACTCCAAAATGAAGCTACTGCTTCCTGCCCAGATCTCTTCCTGATAAAGCTGGTGGCCATTGGGAACAATCCATAGAAAGGCCACAGTTTTGGCACCTTCATTTTTAGTGGGATTGATTCTACAACTGGGAAGAGAGGATGGACACAAGGATAAAGACATCTCCAAGTCATGGCAAAGTCCTTTCTTTTTCCTTGCCACTGCCACAGTGGATATTGGTCTATGTCACCTGTTGAACCATCAAAGTTAGGTATCTTTATGCAAAGCTGGAGAAGAATGATCTGCCTAGACAAGGTTTTCCTGATTCCAGTACTGGTCCCAAGCTGCTTTGAGTCTCTTTTCCAGCTCCAGCCTGAGAAGGACCCACTTTACAGCAAGGTTTAGCTGTGTCTGCAGAAACCATCATTTGTGGGTGAAATTAGTGTGCAGCTATTGGAAAAATATGGCTTTAAATCTCCATAAGAGTGTTGAGGAGATGTCACACTGTATTTTGGCAGTCACCAAGGAGATCCAGGTGCTCTCATTTCTCTCTGCTTCCTATGCTCCTTTGGATTATGCAAGTCTTTCTCCTTTTACACTCTTTTCCACCCTTTTTAATTCTTTTCAGGCTGACTCCTGGAAAGACCTTTCATTTTCTTATGGACTCATCGAGTGAGCTTTCCTGACTCAAATCCCTCTGCAGGACTTTGCAGAAATGACATCAAAATATCACAATTTTGAGGCCTCATGCTTTTCCTGCCCACTGATGTCCTTTGAGTTTGAATTACAGTGTTCAGTTTTGACTGTGAGGCAAAGTTGGTGGTTTCCTGACTAACCCGGAGTCAGAAAAGAAGAATGAAAACCAGAAAGGCACCCCAGAATGTCTGACCAGAAGACAATCAGATTTCTGTATCAAAAAGATGGCAAAACTAAGGATGTGGGACTTGCATAAAAATCTTGTAGACAGGGGTTTTTTTCCTCTTCCTTTCCTTTCTCTCACAGTGGGACAAGTTCCACTTTTATTTCAGTTCATCTGTAAAACATGAGGAACCAGCTGAGCGTAGCGTTGGTTCAGAATGAGGGCAGCTGACAAGGGAAAGGTAAAAGGAACTTGTAACTGCTGCAGTTCTCTCCAAGAAATTATTGCAACATGAAAAAGAGCCCCTCAAACTAACTTCCAAAAGATAAAGAAAGGCATTAGGACATCATCTAACACTCCCTGACACAGAAGACTCCAAGGTATAATTATTAATGCATTAGTCATTTAAATATAGGCCATCACCTCCTGTTGTCTCAGGTTTTCTAGAGCTCATTGTCCTCTGGTGCTTGCTTAGGATGGGCTGCAAACAGGGAGGAGGCAGCCCTAAGAGTCTGGGAGCTGAGTTAATGCTCAGAACTTGGATAAGGGTGGAAAAGCAGGACATGAAAGGGCAGAAAAAGGTTGAGACCAACTACTTTAGCACACACTTTAGGTGTCTGGAGTATTTGGGGGTGAATTTTAAGTTCCATACCTCTTTATACGTGTGAGGGTCCACTGTGAGTTGCTTCAACTCAGGGACTGTGAGACCCAAAGAATAAAGGTTGCATTTTGTACCCAAGGTACTTTCCAAATGCTCCTTCATCCTCAAAGACTTCAGAAATTAATCACCAATGCAAGCTGTAAAACCTGGTTCATCTACAGCACGTGTCACTTCCCAAGGAGCACGGAGAGGTGTGATGGCACCAGGCATTTCCCAGGGAACTGTCCCCATAACAGTGACACTGCTCAAGAGCCCCACCAGTGGGAAAGACCCTCCCCTCCAGACAACAGCACTGATCAGAGAGTTTGGGACTCCCAATATGCTACAATTTGCAAGTCCACAGCCATTAGACAGAGGGAGATTCAGAAACAGCCTAATTAGTTGCATTTTCTTTTCTAACCCCAGTCAAAAACCAGTCAGACTGTGCTTTAGATTTGACATCCCATTAAATGCAGAACACAGGCCAATAGCTTTCATTTTCCCTTGTGATGCCACAGACTGTTGTTTTTATAGCTTGACAGAGAGACATAATTAGGCCTCAAAAAGGACAAGTCTAGACTATTAGTTCCCCACAGAGGCTCCCTGGAAAATCAGAACCCACAATTATTCTCCACTTTCCCACTGAGGCAAATTTGCGGATATCTGCTCTCCTGCCTCAGATTTTCTGCTCACAACCTTTAAGCCTGGAACTTCACTGTCCTTTCACTTGAAGGGCACAAGGGAAGAGACAGGGAAGGGTGGTGCTGTGCTGGATTTTCCAAAGGGAGAAGAACAAGTTAAGGACAATACATGGCACTACTAATGCTGTAGGTGTGGGTGCTTCTCAGTGCTGCAACCAGAGTGGCAGAGAAATTTAATACCATATTTCTCAACTTGCCTTGCTGCCCAACAAAATCGGGCTTCAGAAAAAGTACATTTTACAACTTTTTACTTCAATTACGTGTCAAATGAACCAGACACAAAGCTGCAACCTGACTGTGATTCCTCTCCTGGTGTCACAGCTGCCCTCAACAGAGCAAGGCTTTTAGTGACACTTCTCACTGAGACCCTTGCTCGTCCTCCTCTCTGCCTCTGAGTTACCTGCAGCTTCACTTTTTTTTTTCCTCAACCACCATGAAGCAGATTCAGTCTCTGGCTACCAGAGTCTCCCTCACAAGCAATTCCTCACTCACTTGGCAAGTGGTACACACCAGCTCCCCCTTGCTTAGTTACCAGAGGCTTGGATGGCCCTGTTGAGCTGCAACCTTGGACACACCTGATTCAAAGGAGCTCTCAGCCTCAATGTGAGCGTGGGACACTGGTCCTTTGTTTTTGCAACAGCATCATATTTCAGATGCACCTTCAGTGTATAATCCCCAGCAATCCTCAGTTCCCGGTGTGCCTAGTCAGTCCCTAATTCTGTATAAACCATCTTACAGCTGTCTTTATTGTATCACATATTACTGTTGTCGAGCCATTTCCTCAATCTATCGTCCAAAATGTTCCTCAACACATTTCCTGGGAATTTGACTCACAAGGAGCATCAGATCCTGTTCCCTCTTGCCACCTGCTTCCTACTGCAAACCCTGGTGCATGATCTGTTCCTGTCCCAGGGAGGGGCAGGGCAGAATATGTTGCAGATGCCTTTTTGCTGTGCATTGCAGCATTTTCCTTTCCTCTGTGAGCTGTCAAACTTACTCAAGGCTATTTTGCTCCATGGATTCATGGAATCATAGGCTCACGGAATGGTTTGGGTTGGAAGGGACCTTAAAGATGACCTTGTTCCAACTGCCCTGCCATGGACACCTTCCACTAGGCCAAGGCTGCTCCAAGCCCCATCCAAGCTGGTCTCAAACACTTCTAGGAATGGGACATCCACAGCCTCTCTGGGAAAACCCTGGATGCTTGAAACCACAGAAATGAGCAGAAATTCTGGGCAAATTTTATCTGCCTTTCAACAATTTGCCTCTCAATAAGTGCAGGGAAATGTTTTCCGTTCCTAATAATCCAGGTTTATTCTAACTTTAGCCATGGGTTATCACATCCCTACTAGGCAGCAAGAGAAACCTCAGCACTCCAGGGGTGTGTAGTTGCTAAATGTCCCTCTTGGTGACCCTGGCACCTGTCCTGGGCTGAAAGGGTCACAGAGAGATGTGCAGATGCCAATTGCAGACCAGTGCCCTGTAAGCACTCAATTAGCCTGGCCATGTACGCTCAGCCTCTTGAGCACTCGGTGGAAGTAAAATGCTTACACAATCCCTGTGCCTACAAGGCCTTGAAATCTTTAGGGGGCCTGGCTTTGCTGCCTGGTTTTCCATTGACAGGCTGATAGAGACATCACAAATCTCTCCAAAGGCCAGTCACTAGGCTTCTTTCAACATCAAAGGGTGTCAATGTTCACTCTGCCTCAGAGCCTGAGGCAATATAAATCGCACATGGATATGTGAACTGAGTGTTTGAGGTTAAATTCTCTCTGTATACACAAAAATTTCACCTTGGGTAAACTGATACTCTGGTGCTGCCTCCCCATCAACATCAAGTATTTTCTGTAAATCATAATATCCCAATGGAAAACAAAGTTTTATAGGTGAAAGACAAAAAAAAAAAAAAGGAAAGATTAACTAGGGTGTTGTGGGAAGAGATTATTAAGTCATTTTAAATATACATTGTAATTATCTTGGGGGAAAATAGTCAGTAAACTGATGGGTTTTTGTTGGGCTCTTTCAGTGCTCCGTTACACTCATTTTCTTTCGAACTGAACTGAGCCTCCAGTCACAGGGATGTGAACCACCTTCCCTGGATCATCTCTAGGGTGTTTCTTCCTAACCACACTTGAGCAGCTCAGGATTTCCCTCGGAGCACCTGCTGCCCACACCACTCCTCCCTCTCCCATCCGGCCATCCGCGGCACGGGCTGCCCAGATGCCACCTCCTGTGTCCGGCCATCAGCTGGAAAAGGCGGAACACCCGGGTTGGGAGAGCCTGATTCACCCCGACGGCACAGTTGTGGCACCTCTGCAGGGAGCCAGCGCCACTTGCAAGCAGGAGACGGGACAGCTGGGGCTGTCAGGAAATTACACCGCGCACAGACAGCTCCGCTGCCTGCCTGGCCTTCCGCAGGCAGGGCCCCGGCAGGAGCCCGGTGGCACTGCCACATCAGCACATTTGCTGCTCCGCTGCCAACTGGCCCTGCCTGCTGCCCCCAAGCACCTGATGCTGCTGCCCGGAGGAGCCGGGCCAGCATCGTGCGGAGAGTTCAACAAATCCTCCTGCGGCAGACAGTGCCAAGTCCCGGGGGTTTTGCTGTTCCCGGGAAAGGAATGGCTATGGAAGGCAGGCTGTTGGCCACTCGAGACACTTGCTCAGCTGCCTGCATCTCATCTGCACTCTCAGCAGCCGGTTCCACCCCTGGCTGGGCAGGGCAGGGCAGGGCAGGAGCGAAGCAGATGGAGCTCGGCGGCCTCCGCCTCCTCCTGCAGAGCGCACAGCTCGCCCTCCCCGCCGCCGCTGCTGCTCCTCACACCGCAGAGGGATTTTTCCCTTGGGCAGCCACCCAGCCAGCCTCCGAGGCTTTGCACTAAGCAGAGACGGGAGCTGGGAAACTACCTGCCTTAAACGGTGTGGGTTTAATGAGATTTTTTTATGACCTCTGCAGTAAATTGCCTGCGCTCGGTATTGTGTTGGAGTAACACCCGGCAGAAATGGTGGCGAGGCAGTAATTGCGGAGTAGCTGCCTCAGATCTCCGTGCCATCAGGCAGGGATTTTCATTTCATACATTAGTCACAATTTGCATATAATCATAGTCATAGTTGCATATAATCAGCACATCCCTTTGAATGTGAAGGGAAAAGGGGTGAGAGCTGCCCTGCACTGAGGAAATGCACGGAGTCGCCGTGGGTTTTACGGATCTCCCCATCACTCCCAGGCTGCCAGGGGCTGCATTGCTACTCAAGTCACACACCCCTTAGCACAACCTCTGGATTAAGGCAGGGAAAATGTGTTTGCTTGTCCATTTCTGGAAGGTTTTAGTGAGCATTGGGTGGATTATATATCAGATTTTCCATTATTGCCATTGCCCAAGCTGCAAGAACAGCAGATTCCCAACCATCCTAAAATGCATCCTAAAATCCTTTTTTCTGGGAAGCCATTTCATAGAAATAATGACTCCTCAAAGGGATGGGGGGAGCATCTCCTTGCTTTGTCCAGTGAAGCCCAAGCACATGCACCTCAGCATTACAGGTACCTCAGGAACAGTAATTTCTGTTCCTGGCTCCCTTCCTTCTCCCACCAAAACATCCTCCAGCTCCCCAAGACCATATTTGCGTTCTGAGTGATGCCAAAGGCACCCAGCAGTTTCCCTGGCTTCAGAACTCTGTGCTTTTGGGTGTTGTATCCTGAGCTGGTTTTGGTTCCTGATCCGTCCTGGTGCTCCTCACCATGGCAGCCACAGCAGGAGTGAGGATGTGAGCCTGGGCTCTGGGATCTCCTTGGGAGCTCCCCAGGACACCCTGGCAGGAGAGAGCCATGGCAGGGGCAGGCACCAACCTGAAAGGAATCATTTCTGTTGTCTATCACTAAAACATCCTGTGCTTTGCCAAAAGAGGACAGGCTGGTGGCATTATATAGAAAGAAGCTTGAAAATTCAGAAGTGATGGTCAGAAAAATTTCCCCATCACCTTGTTTGAGGAGACACTCATCACCTCAACCCTCCAAAGCCA
Organism: Nicator chloris; assembly: GCA_013400495.1. Taxonomy (NCBI): domain Eukaryota; kingdom Metazoa; phylum Chordata; class Aves; order Passeriformes; family Pycnonotidae; genus Nicator; species Nicator chloris. The sequence continues at coordinate 210,834 of WAAE01018213.1, read as the reverse complement.
GCAACCACAGCTAGGGAAAAACTACATTCTGGCACACAGAATTCTTTTTTGGCATGACACTGTTAGAGGCAGTATTTCAGGCTGTAACTGGGGGAATTGTAGTTCACCAGCAGCCTGAGTATTTACACCTCTGTGGTCTGTGCTCTTGGATGTTCACTCTGAGCCCATCACTCAGACACCTCTACACCTCAGTCCTGCCTTCAGCTTCTCACCCAGCAGAAGAACAAGGCTTTTCCTGGGATTTTAAACAGCCTTAGAAGACCATCATGGGATTTTTAACTCACTTCTGTCCACTATTGTAAAATAATGATGTGAAAATCTTTATGTTTCAAATAGCATTTGTCTCTTTCTGGTTCTTTTTTTAACTGCAGTCTGCTCGGCTGCAGTCAGGGAATGATTATCTTGCAGAAGTTGTACCTTGCCCATTGATTCACTGGGCCCATCTCATGTCTAGCTTAAAATCTGCATAATGAGAAGAAAGCCATTTTCCTTGCGATCCATTCTCCTTTTCAAAGCTCCTCACGTGCCAGGTTGTTGTTTTTTAATCACACAAAATGGTATATATTAATGAGCTCTGAAGTTACATAAAGATAGATCTAAAGCATAAAAACACTAATATGCCCTGTAGCATTCAGTGCTTTGAACACGGAACGGCATCTGTGTGAGAGTGTGATTGCAGGCAGCTATGGAAACCAGTGCCAAAAAATGAGGAAATGCTGAACAAGTCGTGCAAGATTGGGAAAAAAAAACCTGGGAATGAAGATATTCAATTTGCATTAAAAGGCCTAGCTCACTAGCAGCCCAAATTGTGCAACTTTCTGCCTTTAAATGATTATTTTCTGGCATTCTGCTGGCAATGTGGAGATTGTCTTTTCCCTGGAAGAAAATTTCCTTCTCCCTCCAGCCCCCAACAGAGACAAAGGGCGAGCCAGTTCCCAGATCAGTTGTGGCTATTCCAAATAGGACAAGTTTTGCAACTGTGGAAAAGTGCAAGGTCTTCCCTCATCTTTGCATTAATCCTCAGCAATTTCCTTCTCATTTCCAGATGGTGCCAATTAAGAGTAAGAACCCCTGCCCTAACGGTTGTTAACAAAACAAGCACAATCTGAAACTTTAATGAGTAAAACTAGAGCCACATCATATGCCCAAGAGAAACCAAAATGAAAAGAACGACCACAGTTGGCAAACACTTGGGTGGCTGCATCTAAAATTCTAAAATGCTGAAGGTTTTCTTACCACATTTTAAAATTATAAAATGCTAGATTTTATTTTTTATACTCAGGGCTGCCTTCTGCTGCTCAGTTCAGTGGGATTATTTTGAGTCCTAAAGATAATCATGTGGATAAACTATTCTAATCAGTGACTGAGGCGGGAACACTGGGCCATGCACAATTCATATTAGAAGGTCTTTTTCTAATATTTTATAGAGTTAATTTGATTAATCAGTAGTTGGTAATTAGGATAGCATTCATGCTTTCCAAAAAAAAAAAAAAAATCAGATAGTCCTGGTTAGAAGAGATCACCATTGAGACATGGCTAAAACTACCAGCTAGAAATGGAAGCTACCTGAACCCCGACTGCCAACCAGATTCACAGGGTTTATGTCATGGGGAGGAAATTTACAATTTTCACCGATTACCTGGGGATGTAATGGATGATCTGTCACTTGAAAACCTCACCTGGAGTGTGAACATCTACCAAGGAGCACTCTCTATCACAGCTGTGTGGAACTTTTCTCAATTCACAGATTTCTCAAAAAAAAAATACACCACGGATGTTTCACCTCTTGGGTAGCAAAACTTACACTTGCCCTGTTTGTATCTGTTCCCTTTTCTGACTCTGCACAAATAAATCTTGAACTCTTGGACTTGTGGACCGTGGTCTGACAAGCTTAACCTAACCCGAAGTTATAAACTTCATGGAAGAGATTCTGACATAATACCAATGTCAAGAAAACGTCTTTCAGACCATAGTCTATAAATCCAAAAAGACCTGTTGGAAATGCAGTTGAGAGGAGTTAAACCAAGTGAATATCAGATAATGCACTTCAGGCAAGGGACAGAGAGGTGGGGTTGCTCTCCGTGGTTCCTGCCCTGTCACAGCAGTGGAAACAATGCAATGGATCAGAAGAGGTGCAAGTTAATGAAGGACATGGGAAATAAGGAAAGTGATGTGGGGCAGACCACAGGTCCGTCTATCCCAGATGTCAGATGTCTGACAGCAAGTACAGAAAGCAGCAGGTAGCACAGGACAGGATTTTATGGCACACTCTCCCAAAGGCTCCCAGAACAGGGAGGTAAGGAGATCATCCAGTGTAACACCCGCCAATTTCCAGCTCAAATCTCCTCCTTAAGCCTCCTCTTCTCCCCACCCCAAAACCACCAAGCTTATAATATGGCTTGGGAAGCAAAGCAGGTGTGTTCCCAGACTGTCCTTCGGAGAAGAACAGCCATCTGCCATGGTACCAGAGGATCCAGGGCAAAACCTTAAACTCACAGCTCTCCCTGAGGGACACGTAACTCCTCAGAAAATCCTCAGTGCCAAGGAGTCTTCTGAGAAATTCATAAATGTCATGTCAGTTCTGACAGTGAGGTGACTCCCTCAAGCTCAGACTAAACTTCTGCACCAGTTTAAAGCCAGCTGCTGTGGGTGGTGGAACACAGGGATGGGGGTTCCTACAGCAAACCTAAGGAGGCAGATGGGAAAGATCCTTTGGTTTAGGAGGAAGCCATTGTCCAGACACAAGGAGTCAGTTTAAAAAGCAGATTAATACCATACACAGGGATTTCTGAGCCAGCAAGCTGAGCTGTGCTTCATACTGCAATCAAAAAAATTAGAGGCGGCAAAAGGTTACATCATCCAGGTCTTAATCCAGAGATACACGTACTAAAAATGTGGCACACGGTTAAATGCTTTGCTAGGTCAGAGACCTAATTTGCTCCCTGTCAGTAGGGCTGCTCTCTATCAGTGAGCTCTATGGATGGCGTTTGGGCTAATTACACTCTGCTCCTGGCCACTGCAAGAGCAAAACCCAAGGCATGAATCCTCCGGCACTTCAAAGTGCTGCCAGCCCTTTACAGATAACAACAAATGATAATAACCACCTTTGTGTTTGAGGTCTGTGCTCAGGGTGGTTTCAGGGGTGATCAGATGTGGCAGGGGTATTTCCAAGACAGTCAGGACAGAAAGATGCCCCAGATACAAATATGGACACAGAGTTATTTTTGTGCGCTTTCTTACCTCGCCTACACTTTCAATTCCTAAACATTTCTGTGGACCGTGCCTCCCCAAACCTTGCACTTTAGATGCTAAACTGTGCCATTGCTGGGTCTGATTTTAGGCTTGCAAAGTACATTTGCTCTTGCATGACTAATTAACATTAACAATTAGCTCATTTGCATGCACCTACGCAGTGCATGATGATCATTTAGGTGCTCTCCTGCCCCTGGATTCACCCACCTCTTTCAGGTGACTTGCAACCTTGTGAGGAGGGGACTGTCTTGCCCTTCTGTGTGTGGTGCCCAATTCAACTCCCCTCACAAACAACATTGATAATGCCACGACGCTCATTGCACCTGAAAACCTAAAACATCACTGGGCATATATTTTGGGCATGAAATTCCTCAGCTGCTTTCCCAACAGTACCCCCGCGCTTTGTTTTCTGAGATTCAGGTTCATTTTTAAACCCGGTTGAAACATCTCCTATTCCACCATACAATAAAGAAACTTCACCCACCTAAGCTACTATAATCATATCTTAAAGACCAGCAGCATCTGGTTAGGAATAATTACAGCTTGGTGGCTTGTCTGCCTTCCCTTTAGTCTTTCCAAGCTGTTCACAGCCTGACACAGCACAGCCTCGCCGGGCGAGGGCCGCCAGCCAGGGCTGCAAACACTAGATGGCACTTTGCAGCAAGGAAGGTTAGGAGTTGATGCAAGTGAACGCAAACCTCATTTACCGCCCTCATTCACAGGGCAAGATATTTTGCTCACTGTGTCCTCGCCATCTCCTTGGTTCTAATTCAGTGTTAGTCCACAGAGAAAAATCTGATCGGTTCCCAGAGAAATTCTCGGCTTCATCAAAGGATAACTCCTTTTAGGTGATGTAATTATGTAATGATGAGCTCTAGCTTATATTAATGTCAAGCTTTGCGTTTTGTCTCAAGTTGGAGCATATGCAGGGAGCATCTCTATGATAATGGCCTGGCCAGATACTCCAAAAATTCCAAATCTTCCTCCCGATTAAAAGACAAAACCAGACCCAGCAATGACTTTGTTGCCATTTACCAAACACAGCATTAGGAAATGAAGGTGCTGCTTCAGGTTTAGGGATTCCTCCTGCCTCTCAGACCAGGCTATGTCCAGCACTTCTTGGACCATTTCAAAGGGGCAGATGTTGCCCTTGGATTGTGCCTGGAATTTGCTGGCCCAAGGGGAGCTGAGCTGTGTTGCAGCCACACTGCAATAGAGCAGAGAGAAAATGGTCCAGCCTGGCAGCGTGGGCTGCCCCTCGGAACAGTGGCAGGGAGACGTGCAGGTACCTCAGCCTCTCCTCTGGGTTGGCTGAGGACAAGGAGCTGCCCTTTCCCTGCTGACACCTGGGCCAGCGTTCGTGTGAACGTGGCTGCTTTTATTTATCCCTGTGGCTACACTGGAATAGTAACCCACAGCCAGCCTCAGCCTGCCTTGCAGAGCAGGTATGTGAACGTGGTCTGGGGCATCCTCCTCCTCTTCTGGAAGCTGAGGTTTCACCCCTCCCTCTCCCAAGCCTGGCCTCCAGGCAGCACCCAGGCTGTGCTGGCCAGCAGGGCAGGAAAGTGGGCTGAGGCCACAGTAAACAACTTGCTGCTCTATTTAGTGCAAGGATAAACAGGCACCCATTCCGTGGCAAACACAATGTGTAGAAGGCTTAAGGCTGCCCTCAAGACATATGAGGAGCTGTGAATTCCCACTCTCCCAGCACTGGCTCCCTCTGCAGAGAGCTCAGTCCCCACAGCACCTCTGCAGGGACTCTGTGCAGGCTGCAGTGGCACAGTAGTGGCAGGACAGAAAAGGCAGAGGTGGCAGTGCTGGCCCTACACCCAGAGGGCAGAAAGGCTCTCTGTGTCCTGAGTGCAGGGTACAAACAGCACACCACGGGCTGCAGCCAGTGTCCTTCACCTCCTCCAGACATCTCCCAGGTAACATCCAGGATAAATCTCCCACTAGTGCTACTTCACCTGTTCTGGAAATCTTTTTCTTTCCTTTTATAGCTATTATTCCTTCATCCTTTTGACTGTCAACTGTTGCTACTCCCTTAGAGCAGCAGCGCTCCTGGCCAGCCTGATCTTTCCCAAGGTCTTTCTTAGCTACTTTCAAAACAGACAGTGCACTTCCCACCTTTTGTAGCTTTATCCCTCTCTTTTAAATAAAAGATTTCTACACGTTTGAAGTCATCACCTGGATTATTTTTTTTGTCCTCTCATCCTTTGCTATCTCCTCACCAGGGGCAGTGTTTCATTGCTTGGAAGTATTTCTTCCTCCTTCAGATCACTCTACCAGATCCTCTTTTTTCCCCCCACAACCAGTCAGAAAAGCAACTTGCTTTTCCCCAAAGTCTTAGCTATGTGGTTCCTGAATTAACCAAGCTGCTGGAAAAGTTGATGACACATCTGCATAGTTTCCCTTATTCCAAAAGGAACTGGATGATTCTCAAAACCAGTTCAAATTTCCCATGCTACCACAAATATTGTCTTTCCTCTAACTCAGTTGAAGTCGCATTATTCTCTCTGTTGCTTTGGCCTGCTTCGACATCGGTTCCCATCTCCTCAGACAAATCCCAGGCACATTCAAAACTTAATTTAGCCCCACAGCCATGGTTAAAGAGCACCAGTAACTACCAACACACTGCTGCTGGCCAGCTTCACAGGCAATGGCCGAGAAAATGAAACAGAGAGAGAAGACAACAGAAGGGCGCTGGCCTGGACTCTGATGGGGCCACACATCAGCAGCACCAGACCAGCATGGGACCAGCCTGGATAATCAACTGGGACAGGGGAAACCTCCCACTCTTGGGCCCCCCTTGGGAGCCCCTAGAGGCTGGCTGGTCCAGGGCCTCCTTTCTCTTGCTGACACCTAATTCTCAGCACCTCCCATCCAACACCCACACAGGGCCTCATCCTGCACAGCCCCAGCTTAAAAAACCCTCCAAGTCAACCGAGCAACCAGCCAAACAACAACAGTTTGTAGAATTTTCCTCCACTCTTTCTCATCAGACTATAAGCCCTATTAACCTAATAAAGATGCCTCAATCTCCTTTCAATTCAGGAGCATTCCCCCCATTGTTCCCACAGAAATCTCTCGGGATGTACTGCCAAGAACGTGCATTTGCTGTTGCGTTCCAAGTTGCTTGAAATAACAAAGAATTATCCTTACAATTAAGATCGGGCTGTACAATTTAGATACATGCCTTAAAAGAGTTATTATTCTCTGCCAGAGATGTATTGTTCTTCCCCATTTAATTTTATTTACTTTTTTAGTGGATGCAACAGTTATGCTGTCATTTATCGCAGAAGAAGGAAGCAGCAGCTGCAGAGCTGTGTATGTAAAACAAACACAATGTGCATGAAACTATCAGAAGCTCAGACTTCAAGGAGGAGAGGGGGAGGATTGCTTTTAATAAGATCTCATGTCAGTAAAGTTGTGAGATGGAACGGCAGGGTCATACCCTATTAAAAATAAGAGTGGGAACAAATTCTCTTATTTAATGGAACAGCAGTGCGAGCTGCGTGCATACAGACAGAGGCCTTAATTTAAAAAGTAAAAAGCAATTTGGTCATTCATGTTCAGACTTCGGGCACTCCACAGAGCATGCCGAAAGCACTCATTTATTTTTAACTCTTTGGCTGCAAGACCTGTACAGTGGGGGAGAAAAAGCCAGGGTGTATTTATCCTTTGAACAGGACTTTTTTTCTCCCTACGGTGCTGTGCAGGCAGCTGGCTGATCCCGGGGAAGGCAGGTGGGAGGCAGGCGTCCTGCTCCCAGCTCTGATGCTGCTGGTTGTGTCAGCTTGGGTGAATCATTTCACCCCCCATCAGTACAAACACAAATGCTGATGCTATCAAAGGCTGCTCCTTGTTTGTTTATTTGTCTGTATTAAGCCAGTGACTGGGAACCCCCAAGCATGAGAACACCCAGGGCAGAGGGCAGTACCAAACCAAGTGCAGTTGCATTCACCAATACGACGTCGCGTGTCGCGACTCAAACCTGCCCCATCCCTCACACATGAGATGCCTGAAGTGCTCCAAGGAAATACAGGCACAGTGAAAGGCCTGTTCTAAGCCCAGCAGGGGCAAGCACAGACTGGGGCTCGGTGGTCAGACCCCCACAGCAAAAGGGGGCAGTGGCTCTTGGGGTGTCTCTCTGGGCAGCTGCACCCCCAGCCTGTGTGCACCTCGCACCGTGTGTCGGAACCGGGGGGCACCGGGACCACAAAATCAGGTTGGATCAACATCCTTAAATCACAGATGTTTTATAATACAGCTGAACATATTTTTTAACAGAGCTAGATTCACCCAGGGGTGGGAACAGCAATCCCACACCGACTCCTGTGGTGTAACAGTCAGCTCCAGCAGCACATGGCGCTGCATGAGCTCTGGATGACTCCGAAACAACCAGCCTTGGTGGTATTTTCCCAAACGTGCTTGCACACACACACACGGCTCTATTGCAGGCATTATTTCAGTAATAGCATAATTGTGCAAAATATGTAAGTATTTTCTGTAATTGTATAATCAGCATGTAATTAAATAGAGGAGAAAATATAAACATTTATTAAACAGGTGAATGCATTTATTATTCAAATATAAATTTCAGTGGTAACTGAAACTGAGCCAGTCTGTACGTGTGTGTGTAATTAATAGAGGGTTGGAATTAAATATGTTGTGTTTGTATAAATACCTGATACACCTGAGGACACCTTTGGACAAAGACTGAGAGATCACAGTGACAACACATGAGCATCAGAAGATTGCAGAGGTGCAGCTACATGAGAAGCCTGGCCCAGTTTGAGGGATTTCTTTCTCTGCTGAGAAATGAACAGCAGTAACAAAAGTAAATAGTTGGAGCTTCTGTGGTGCAGCTGCAGGGTGAGCCCTCCTGGTGCAAAGAGACCACAATGTCTGACTCTAGAGATTATGAAATCTCTGTCTGGACCTCCTAGACCCAACAACCTGACCTGATAAAAAGCAGTACAGAAATTCTGAAGGAAACGCTGTTACATCTTTGACCTCCTTTTGCTCCTGCTTCTCCTGACGTCAGCTGTAGTCGGCCACTGGAGGCAAAATTAGGCCTCTAGGGTTTTATGTCTCATCCAGAAGAGCCATATTCCAGAAAAACAAACCCATTAGCCCAAGCACCTTCCAAAAGAAGTATTTTATTATATGGAACAGCTCAGGGATTCAGCCTTCACCGAGGACTGTGCTTCGATCACAGATGGGATCTGGGGAACGGCACTAAATCACAGATGGTATATTTCTTCCTATAATTCACAAAATGGGCTATTTCCACTGCTTGCTGGGGGTTTTTTCCCTTCTCTGATTTTTATATTTTGCACATGGCAATTGCAAACATGGCTACAATTTTTTAAAAGGGCCCTTGAAAACATTTTATTTTAATGACGCCTGTAATCTTTTCCTGTTCAGTAAATCTAACACCAAAATATCAATCTTTTCAGAAATTAAAACATACTTAATTTTAATAGGATTGCATTTATGCTTTATATGCCTTGCTTATTTATCTTCTGTGTCATTTCTGTTTTCTTGGATAAGCTCAACATTCCCTTGTTATCTCTTGAAATACTGCATCAGGCACAAACTACTGCCTAGACTGAGACAGAGCAGCTCCTGCTGCTGCCCACTCACGGGCCACAGACAAGTGGTGGATCCCACATTCCTACTCCTTACAGCCTGTGATATCTTAATCCTGATCCAGGGCCAGCTAAAGACAGCAGCATAGCCCAAATTCACCCCATCCCTTCTTGTGCTTGGCTGAGGTGACGAATTTCAGCACTTTCTAAAATCCCTGTGCAGTCAGGAAGAGGATGGAAGGAGGGAAGGGGGAGAAGGAGAGAAAGGAGCATCCCCTGGCACATATCACATTCTTTGGAGAAGCCTCCCTCTCTCTCCGTTGTCTGTGTAGGGAGCCTAAGGCAGGCAGGTACTTCACCAAAGTTGGAAAAGGGAAAGGAATTTGGACATCCTCCAAACAACTTAGTCTTAAAACAACAGATGGAAACAGAGAGATATGGGGGTCCATGAGCAGTCAATGGCATTGTGATAGGAGTTTGCATAATACATGCCCGGCTCTGCACATCAGTGTATCTCTTCTTTCTAGATGCTAAGTGACAGCAAAAAAAAGCCAAAATTACATCTAATCCTTTCCTGAAATTGCTTCATTGCTTTTCCATGTAAACTGCTGCTATAGCTGGCACAGTGTTTATTTGTTTGCTGGTGGGAGAGGAGGACAGCCTATACAATCTGAGCAAGAGAAAAGGCAGCTAAGAGTAAATCTTTCTGTTCAGCCACCACCCAAAAAGATTTAGAGCTCCACATGTTGATATCAGCACAGTAACAACTGGGCTCCTACCAGCATCACACTGAGATCCAATCTCTGAGGATCCTCTTCTGTACCCATTTAACTTCTCCACCTCATTTGCTATCACAAGGTGCTCAAATGCTGTTGTCATTTTGTTTCTGGTCTGTATTTACTGATGTTATCAAATATTACACTTCACTGGAGGGTAATCTAGAGGGCATTGAATGCCTTCTTCAATACTGAGCTGCTCAAACACTCATGTGCTGGCCACAAAGCCGAACAGCAAATCAAACCAAGAGTCCATGCAAGACAAGGGTAATCTTTCTGAATCAGCCAGTTCAGGAGTATTTTTAATTCACATTAAATCAGGATTTAATAATCCTTCAGCACTGGTAAGAGATCGGGGTGGCAACAACACCTAATCACACTCTGGCTGAGTAGGTGTTTGTGACCTCTAGACTGTCAGTGTCTTGTGCCATCTTCCTGACCCTCAGGGGATGCCCCAACAATCCCCTGGGGTCACAGATCATGACTTTGACCCACACGAGAGCAGCTCCAAATCCCACCATCAACACTCGGACCTCAGACATGATCACACTTACTAGTATGATCTAATTGTGCAAAATTCACAACCTCACTTCAAATCCTTGTCAACACTCTCAGTGCATCTTGGTGGGTCTCTCCCACTGCCTTTTTTAGGGGAAAATTCATGTCTAACACAAGGTCCCAGAGAGGCGAGGCCATCTCAGATCCTGCAGCACTCACCCACACAAACTCTCAACACGACAAAAACCAACATGGTCCCTCCTCCATACAGGTTGGAGCAAAGTCCCAGTGACCCATCTTTGATGGCTGCTGGCAGGCAAATCAACAGCCAGCTCATGAGATGGACTCCTGCTTCCTGTCAGTCAGAAACAGGGACTTCCTGGATTAGGAGCTGCTTCTGGGTGACCATATTTTGTGGTCAGGAGATGATCTTCCCTCCCCTCCCTTTGCCACTCATTTAACATATTTCTGTTGTTTGCCTCAGAATTTTTCCATTACTTTTTCTACAATTTAAATACATATGGTATAAAATAGCATTTATTTATGAGAGAGTTTTTTGGACTCCATTGTATCCTGCTAAAGTGTGCATGTTCCCAAGTCTTCCTCAGGTAGAAGTGGTGCTGGACTACCAATCTGGTTGCCTTTTGGCTAACTAGGTGAGAAGAGACAGGAAGGTGGCCAGGCATCTCTATTTTCCACAGATCCAAGAGGATAAGTTGCCAGTGGAAAGTGGTGTGTGAAGGGTATTCTTGTGACTCCACCTCTGAAATCTCCCCATAAGGGAGCTCCACAGCTGGAGTGGATACTGCTCTCAGAATTTAATGCCCAAACCCTCTCCCATTCAGCCTTTACGAGGGTGAAGTGGTTATGAGCCTAAACGTTTTAGATGCAGTGACTTTGTAGTCATGCCACACATGATTTAGTAAATAACCGATGCAAGGCAAAAAGATGGCAGAGCTCTGGGATCTAACAGCTGTGCAAACAGGCTAGAGAATTTAAAATTCAGGAAGCTGTATCTCCAGGAAAGCATTTAAAGGAAAAAAAATCCCTGGTGCCACATCTGGTGCATCAAATTGTCATTATGACATGGTATTTAAGATGATTTAATGGGTTTATTGCTGAGTAAGAACCTTGGAGTTTGCTTAAACTACTGTGCATTAAAAGGATGTAAGTCTTTAAATGATATTCTGACAAAGTACTGCCTAAAGAGTTCATTATGTTTCAGGAACTCACTTGTATGCACATCAGCATGTGTGTATATGGAAATAAAGAGATCAGTAGACAGAAATTTGATCAAGAGCTGCCCATCTCCACACATATGTATTTCATGATGCTCCACACAGCCTCACATGTTGTGAGAGATATCTTGAAAAATTCATTCACCCTCCCTCTGCCTCTACCTCCTACATGTCATACACCAATACAGAAGGGAAGATTTCTGTCCACCTTAATTACTTCTCACTTAGGGCACTGAATCAATGGGTGGTTTTGAAACAAAGGATTCAGCTACTAAAAACAGCCTGGGAAAGTGCCCAGGAAAGGTTACTGATTATAAGAAAAGGCTTCTAAGAAAAGGTGTCCAGAAAAAGAAAAGGTATCTCTGTTCTTGCTGAACATTTTTTATGTGACTTAGTGTTTCTCTCACCTTCAGTTCCCAGAACAGTTCCCATTCCCTCTGAATGTTCTGACTTCTTATCTCAAACCCTTTCAGCTTGTTGATTTTAAATTCAATCTGGTTAATTCAAATTCAGGGCACGTTGCTCCTGAAGTCTTTCACCATTTCTGATTGCACAGAACGGGACTGTTAAATGCTACAGGGGTTTGTCAGCCAGGAACAGTGCAAACTTCCTTTTACACTTCTTCTTTTCATATTAGATTGACACGACACATCCTGGGCCAGTCAGGCAATCTTGTGGTGGGGGTCTGTTGCAGGGGGTTCTCTCTCCACTGAATCATAGAACCACAGAATGGTTTGGGTTCAAGGGACCTTAGAGAGCATCTTGCTCCAGCCTCCCTGCCATGGGCAGGGACACCTTTCAGTATCCAGGGTGCTCCAAGCCCTGTCCAGCCTGGCCTTGGACACCTCCAGGGATGAGGGAGCCACAGCTGCTCTGGGCAACCTGTTCAGATGCCTTAAGTGAACAATGAGGATCACCACCTGTGAAACTGTATGGAACACATTTGTCCAACCAGACAAATTCTTGAATAATTCCATCAAGGCACCATGAGCTTTTCCATCATCTCTGGCAGTTTTTCACCACTAATGCATTTGCCTCTTTGCACGTGAGTAAACTGTCAAAGCACAGTTCTGCCTCTGGTAGTCAACCCATTTGTACAGAACAGGGAAATAAAAAGGGCAGTTTTGCTCTGTTCCAGGCTTAATTTCTTCTTTAGACAGCAGAAGTGGCCCAGACAGGGTGACATCAGAGCTCTGCAGTAACCTGCCTATGCTGCTGAGGAAGAGATGTGTCTGCTTCAAGGGGGGCTTCTGCTGCTGATCCCCTCCCTGTGATACCCCCAACACTATTACCAACAGTCTGCCCTGTAACACTTGGCTACCTGTTCACAACTCTGGCTCTAATTTCTGTGTATCTCTAACAACTTATATTTAATTTTCTTTCTTTTTTCCCCTAGCAAAATCCACCTTTTACAAAGCAGGAGGGAAGCTGAAGTTTGTTCCTTCTGAAAGCAAGTCAGTTTCAATTCAAAATCAAGAGGGGTCTTCAACAGCCAAAGGGTCGGATTTTTGCTTGTTTTTTCTTTTTTTTTTTTTTTTTTTTTTTTCAGGAAGGGTTGGATAGTGAATAATTGGAAGAGGGAAAAAAATCACCTCAGGTTGTATATTGCCACTTCCTCTTGCATCGTGGTTAATGCAAACCTTTGATTAGCCTGCTGAAGAGACCACACATTCAATAATTTGAAGCAAAAGGTTAATGGTGTTATTACAACTATTATCCCTTTTAAAATCATTATCCTCTTGTTTTTTATGTCTATATTACCTTCACCTTTCCATGAACCCACTTTACCAGCTGTTTCCCTCCGTCATAAAGTTTGCTGAACATCATCCTAGGAATAGGATAAATGCCATGTTTTATCAATCAAGCCTAAGGGAATTCTAAGCTTCTCATAACCCAAACTGTAAAGGAAGATTATTACAAAGTTTCTATTTTGATTTTTAAATTGGCCATGAGTGAAATACACGCCTAATGTCAAGGTGCACAATGTTGCAGTTATGACACCATTTTTCTTGGGAAGTTTTACACATCAGCAAAGTATGACAACTGAAGACTTAGAAGCAACTAATCAATTATCATTAGCTTTAAATAGGTTCTTCACTTGAAGGACAAATAGTTTCTAGCAAAATATATGGAATGACTAGAACAAAGACAATGAAAACATGCTGAAGGTGGTAACCAGCCCCATTTCTAAAGCATCTTTCCAACTCCACACCAAAATCCTACTGAGTTGCAGCAGACTTTTATCCCTCAAAGTGGAAAATGGGAATTAACTTCCTAAAAACTTTAGAGCAAGATTGATTTCTAAATCCATGGCAGTGTCTCAAATGTATCTAAAAATCTTCCTTTTTTCTCCAGAGACACTAAGAGGATCCAGATTGCCTCACTTCAGTCTCCTCAAGTCAGTTGCTCCCTCAGCATTTGAACTAAATCTTTGCTCTCTGTAATTAACTTCCTGGTGCAGCTGTTTTACAACTGGCACCTCCTCTCTGACCCATTTCTCCATTTTTCAGATCCTGTGGACACCAACAGTCAGTGTCCCCATGAGTTACACACCAAGCCCAGGTTGGAACACTGGGCCTGGAAGAACTTGTATAAACAGAAGAGATTTCCAGTGGACCTAATTAAGTTTAAAAAATGAAGTGTGGAGGGAAATTAAAGGCCTTAAAACAATCAAATTTTGTAACTGCTCAGACTTCATTATGCCAAATAAAATCATCACACTCTTCCTGGAATTTGAAAAGAATCTGTTCATGATAATGCCTCTACATGAAAATACATTCTTTACAGAACGGCAACAGTGCAGCATTTACTGAGCTCTTAGTAAAATAAATGAAGAGCTCTGTGATTGCATCCTTTGAACACGGGAAAATACAGGTAGTGCATACTAATGTTTTCCAACAATAGTGTCTATTAGAGAAAAGCTGTGATCTCTACAGATATTTAAGCTGAACCAAACGTAGGCTCTGCCTATGCCATTTTTATAATCATGGGGGCACAGCAGAAGTTAATGCCTGTATACCTTAGAGCATTGGTGGCAGCACAAGTGAGACATTTTCCTTTTCTCTTTTTAAAATTTGGAACATTTTTGCTACCAACTTCTGAGTAGTAATTCATGACGCAGAAAGAGGAAAATTTCCCACATGAAAGATGTAACCAGAACAAACTCCTACTACAAAAGTCCTCTGATTGACATGGTCTTGTCATTATCATTGAAAATAATCTTCTGGTGGGCTATAATGACATGAGGATGTGTAATGTTATTCTGATACAAGGAAAGCCTGTGTACATTCATTGATCCAAAGAATTGTAATTCACTCTGTAGAGGAAGATAAGAATCACAACAGCAGGCAGTTAAAAGTCCATCTAGCCCTATATGCTGGCTCTGACAATGCCTAATATTTCATAATTCAGAAGAAACTGTAAAAATAGCTGCTTTCATTGTGTGTATGTCTGAAAATGAACAGTATTAATGGTGTCTTCTTATCTCTCAGGCTTTTCACAGCCAGCTGACCACTGGTGGCTTCCCCAACAACAGTTACCATGGCAAGTGAGTTTGAGGTGCTCTCTTTTTCTTTTATGCATTTATATTTATGCCTGTATGTGTAGGTACACTGCTATAACACACTGATGCACACAATAAATGAAATTATAAAGTCCTAACCTTTTCTTACGTCTAAGGATATGTTGTGTACTTTACTTTAAAAGGAAAAACAGGCTTAATGAGCCATGACAAGTTCAGCTTTTTCATTTCTGTTTTAATCACAGCTTGAACTGGTTACTGAAACCCTTCTCCAAGAAATGTTGAAATTTTTTAAATGTGGTTAAACCACTAACTGTTTTAAAAGTCACCAGATTAAGCACAGGCTCCTGGGTTTTGGGAAGTGGGCACCATTATATGAGGCATAAAAGATTCCAGTAAAGGGAATGATTCAATCCCGTAACAATCTCATACAAAGTAGAAAAAAAAAAAAAAAGAATGTACTATTTAGAAAAACAGTAATTCCTACCTTGAATTAAGACACCATTCCTTTGAGGTAAGATAAAAACAACAGTAGGGACAAGAGAGAATGTGTTGCCATGTCTTGGCACCTTTATGGCAAGGTTCCATATCTTTCTAGGATGCTCTCCTTCAGTGTTTGTGAGAGTCTTTGCTTGTAGGCACATGAAGGGGAAGCAAACTCATGTGACTCAAAAAGTCCTGGTCTCCACAAGGCCAATGAAAATATTTGAGAGAGATTCAGTTTCACTTTCCCTGTGGGCCATGCTCATGGAAGGTACAGCTCTACCCTAAGACAATCCTTATAATCAGATTCCATGCTCTGCAGCATCAGGAATGTTTACCCATAAATGTAAGATGGTTTTTTCCCCCCTAGATGTGTCAGTCAGCACAGTTCCATTGCTGGGGGTGTTCTACCTCCCTCCAAAGCACTGGAGCAGGAGCTCCATGTGCTCTCTTGGACACCAAGAATATCCTTGGTTGATACGAGGACATGCCTTGCTTATGGGTCCAAGGTTATTCTGGTCACCAAATTTTAGGGAAAGGTTGCTAAAAAGTTGGATTGTTTTGGGGTAGCCACACTTTTCCACCTTCTTCTGCCATCCAGGGTTCATTTCCCCCTCCACACCCCTCACCAGTGACAGTGCTCTGCTTTACTTGTTCCCCTCCTGTGCTAAGCACTGCTTGTTATGGCTAAAATGCTGTCTTGGGGATTAAGCTTGAGAAAAAGCATGCAAGGAAAACTTGTAGCTTGTGATCCTGGGTTAGCTTGACAAGATGGACCTAACTAAGCAGCTACTGTGAAACTCCAAACCCTCCCACAGTGTTACAAGGAAAAAGATTCTACATCCTGGAGCAACTTTGGCTACTCCAGGCATAGGAGGTCCAGTATTTGAATGCATTTGTACAACTTCCCTGACATTACCCTTTCTCTCTTAATATCCCACAACCTGACATCAGGCTGGAGCACCGGACAACACACGAATTGTAAGGACAGAATCACACTGTGTCTACACCTCAAATCATGCTGAAATAGCAGCAAAAGCCAAATCACCCTATTCCAATGATGGCACACATTGCCATCAGCAAAGCTCCACTGTGATCCTAGGCTGCTCCCTGTCCTGCCCATCACTCCTGTTCTCAGGTTGCTGACTCCACTTTCCATCCATTGTAGCTCTTTCTCTACATTCCCTTTTGGTGTAAAGCGTTCCATTATCTCCATTTTCTGCTGAGGTAATACCTTTCCTAAGCCTGGGCAACAACAACAGCCCAGATTGTGAAAAAAAAGCTTCATGTGGAGCACCTCTGCATCTGCAATTGCTGTGTTGCTGAACCATGTCACAAAGGTGATGGCTTCACCCAGATGCTTCCAGTAAATACCTCACTTGGAACAATCTTTACAAGGATTCTGGATGTGCCACTTATGTTTTCTCAGAGTTATGATGCACGTCATTGCTTGGTGTGAACCCGTAAGGCTGAAGTGGCACAAGGCTCCCATTCCTGTTTACAGGAATGCTCTGCCAAAAGGTGAGTTCAGATCCAGGCATGCATTTCCCTTCAGTTGTGAGGTTTCCTGGTATGAGGTTCAGGTTCATCCCAAGTTCAAATTTTTTCAGTTTAAATTTTTTCAAAAAAGCACTTCACAAAGACCTCAAACCATCAAATTACAGCCCAAACAAGGAACCAGCTAAAGCAGCACATAAGTCAGAACCCAAATGAGTCTGTTAATTCCCCTATCCCTTTCTGGCTTCATTCCCTTGAGCTGGAACACCAAACCACGATCCACACGTGAATAATGCAGCTGCTGTTTAAGAGTTGATTCAACAACAGAAATTTGTATCCTCTCTCCATGTCAGATATTTATAGGAATATTCCTGACCACTTTGCTTTGAAGTCACTGAAATGCAGAGGGGGACATGACACAATTGTAGGAAGCTCTTCCTCCAGAGGAGCACTTCCAGGGGGCCACTCTAATTGTGCAGGAGCTACAGCCCCAGTAAATCATTCTGTCCTCAGGGGACAGCACAATGAAGAGATGTTCTAACCACATCCATTATTTTTCTCTCCTCACACTCCTTGCAAAACCTATAGCAGCTGTAAACATCCAAAACCACCCTGGAGCAGTCCTCTGCTGCCCAGCTGAGTGCTGGATTTAGATCACTTTTATGTGCAGGAATGAGCTGCAACAGATCCTGCACTCTGAATCACTATATAAATATTTAAGTAAACAACAGGTCACTCAAGTGTTTTCTTTCCCAGTGCATGGAACAACACGATGGTCCATCACGTGCTGGGATGCAATCCTAGTGCACGGAGCTGGCACACTGGGGACATTTATCCTGTGAGCCTGCTTGGTGCTGCCACGTCATGAGGTGACAGAGAAGGTCCCGGCTCTGTGCTGCCTCTGGAAGCAGAAAGGATCCCCTGCAGCTGGCACCACCACCTTTCCCTCTGCCCCAGGCTCCCGAGGCAGGGAGGAGACACACCTGTCCCAGCCCTCAGAAGGTAAGGGTGGGGTGTGTGGCAGTTGTGTGAGCCAGTGACTCAGAGCACAAGCCTTGATGGTTTGGTTCCCTGTCATCAGCCTTGTGCAACCCACTCCATCCTTCATCTGCCTCAGATTTCTACACAGGCTCCCCTACTCTCATCTGTGTTTTTCCCATTTTCCAGATAGAACCTTGAATTCAGATTGGTTTTTTTGGGCTTCAAGGCCATTGTGTTTTGTCAAATCAGGCTGTGTGAACTAACACCTGCCCAGATAAAACCCTCAGATTACTGGGCAAGCATCTCAGAATTTGCTTTTCTCAATGTACCACACAGAGCACAGCCCTTAAAAACATCCATCCTGGTGTTTTACACACTGGCTGTAGTGACATATCAGACTGGCTGGGCAGCATCACTTAGAAAAGCATCTCTGGCTGCTCTCAATCTCCTCTCTGTAAATGTCACTTAATTGTCTAAGAAAAATTTGGCTGACCTTTCAATTACTGGTAATAGAATAAAAGCAATAAAAGACTGTCCATGACAGCAAGTGTCACCAGCACCCATTCGTCACCTTCTCGTGCTGATTGGGAAGCCAGGGAGAATTCATGCTCCACACTTCTGGCACAGTGCTGATAAAGGAACTCACTGGTAGAAGGCCAGGAACTAGGGAAAGAAGGGAATTGTCTCTCATCCCTCCCTGTCCTGACTCCATAAACAACTCCAGACTGAGGATTTCTGGGTATCTGGGGGAAAAAAAAAAAAAAAAGCCCTTGTATTCTGAGGGCTTTTGTGGAACTCCAGAGCCTGCAATATCTGCTTTCAGGGGTAAACATTGCTCTTGGCCAACTGCTCCCTAACATCTGTCAGAGCCACTGAGATAGCGAAATTCTTTGTAGATAAAGGACGAGGTAAATGGACAAATCCCCCCTCGCATGCAGAAAAGTCAGGATGGCGTTTGCACACTGTTCCCTCACACACATCCCAGCTCATGGCTCTTCCACTGAACTCAGCTGCAGCTCAGACACCGGGGTTTTGCCCGTTGTGTTTGGTACTGGCTGAGAAAGATGCTTGAATGGATGTTATAGCACAACAATTTCAAATAAGAACTCCAATTTGTAAATTAGCTGTTAGCAGCTCTAATAAACACTTCCCCAATTCCTCCTCCTGTAGCAGAAATAGCTCTTCACTGTCTAAAGTGCCAGGCTATTAAGAACAGAAAGGCTTAGTTGGCAAACTCCTGGTGCCTGACTCATGATGAAGAGCTGTGTCTCAGCTCCCTTCGAGCAGGAAGAGGACAGCAAATACTCATCAAGTTTCTCGCTTCCTTCCCAGTTACAGCTTGGATTCTTGGAAAACAGAAACCTTCTTGGCACGAGAAGCTGTTACTGAGACCATTTCTCATCTTATATCTTCCACCAAAAAAAAAAAAAAAAAAAAAAAAAAAAAAAAAAAAAAGGTTATTTATATATTGTGTGACCTTCCTGTTGTGGAAAGTTGGAATCGATTCCATACTTTCCAAAACTCTTCTGGCAGGTTCAAGCCCTGATAGCCCCATTTTCAACATGTGCACTGAAATGAGTTAAAAGGTAATTACTGCATGTAGAAACTATCCATCTAAATTCAGCAACCTGACCACAGCAGTCATTTCTAAATTAACCAGCAGAGCCAGGATATTACCAGCTACTGTAGGAAGATGTTCTCCTACTTCCTTTCCCTTCATGATAAGTCTGTGATTATTGCTAGAGCTATTCACAGCTTTGTGGATACTCTCCAATGAATAAAAGCAATAAAAAAGGTTTCTCCAATGAAACCTTTTTTTGTGTATTCTTTACTCTTACAAACTAATTTTTGCATTGTCTAAGCTGTTCAGGCAGGTCTTTCTTACACAGTCCTGAATAAAGCGGCAAAATGAGTAGAATGAAAATATAATCAAGCATGTTAATGTATCTCTGGCTCTTTCACACCTACTCCCACAGTCAGATAACCAGTCACACAAAAACACCCACACTGTGAGTGTTCATCTCCTCTTCCTTCCTCCTGGCTTGTCAGAGACTAAAATAGTCATGTGGTGGTTTCCACCATTCATGCGACATCGTCACTGTGTGGGTCACTCAGAATGCCTCAAACACCAGACTGATGGGTAGATGAGAAAACCAAGCCATGATAATTATAACAAGTCCTGGGTTTTGATTCTTGCTGGGGAAAAAAAAGGATCTATTAAAGGGCATACAAACATCTGGAACAAGTATCACCTGACTGTGACAGAATGTGCCTATTAACTGTGTCCTCTACAGGCTAATTCCTCGAGTTACTGAAGCTTCCCAGCTCTCTCTAATTCTGGGTAATGTTTTGTTTCATAAGCAATTTGCCATGTTTATTCATTTCCCTATCTAGCTCATTTGCACTTGCAAAGAATGAAAGGGAGGCAATGTTTGAATCGTTGCATAAACCCGTAAGAGAATTAATCACTTTTATACAGGATCTAATTCATGTAGGAAAAAGGGAGTTGTGGGATTTTGATTTTTTTTCCCTCTGTATCATACTCTCAAAATCAGTCTGCGCACACATACATATTTTACCTAATGAAATTCATCAAATAAGCAAATACTCCGTCTGCACATCCAAGCATGGTCTCCTGGCTGACTACAAAACTAACCTGATACTTGTCAGTGTGAAAAACTGCATACAAGGAAAAGATTGATGCAAAACTAGCCATGTCTGAGTTTAATTGAACTTAAAAAAATACCAAAAAAGCATAATTTTATACACCACAATTCCCAACTATAACGCAACATTTGCAGTTCCTGTAAAGAACTATTTCAAATGCACGAAGGGATGTGAATAGGGAACAATTCTTTAACTAGTCAAACAACTATCATCATAACAGGGTTATTGGCTTTACATAATTTTCATCGTGAGCTGGAGAAAGCACGGCCAAAGGTTGAAATAAAGTCCATGAGTTCACCCCATCTGTAAGCACATTCCTTTTCCCTAGGTCACTATTGATTATCACAGATGTGTGTATAAACCTGTAGCCAACAAAAGGTGTTCTAAAGGCCTATCTGGCTATTAGCAGGTTCCTCAGAGAAGGAATTCCCAATAGGAGGCTACCTTCTGCAAGACACAGAGGAGTTCTGAGGAAACTTGCATTTATCTCATTGGTTATTTATTTAAAAGCCAAGGCTCTGTGTGCCAAGGACAAGTTTTGCTAATTTAGTAATTAACTGAGTCAGCTGGGAAGCACCAGGCGGGTGTTTTGCAGCGCCCCAGAGGGATGGAGGAATGCAGGAAGATGCAGCTGTCAGAAGCTTCGAGCAGGCAGGTGACTCGGAGTGGGAAATGGCTCCTTGGTCACCCGTGGAAATGCCGGCACATCTTCCACTGCACACACCCCCTGCAAGATGCACTGCCGCCAGCTTGGGCTATCGTAAAACACGACAAGGCCAAGAACAGCATTAATTGCAGTGTGTATCCAGGAGAATCAAAGCATTTTGGTCGGCAGCACGTCCTGGGTTGGCCGGAGGTGGGCGCGGAGCTGTCGCAGCCTCACCGCTGTGGGAATGATTATTTGGGTCGCGCCCACCCATCGACTCAAACATATTCCCCACTGTCCCACTGTTTGCTGGGGTTTCCTAAGCTGCTGCTTCTAAATGCAACAGCAAAACTTTGCATTTATTCTTTATTCTATCTCCCAAGTGTTACCTACGGATGATGGGCTCAGGTGTGACAGCACGCAGTGGGGTGCACCCATTTCACTGCCCAGGTACAAAGCGGGGCTGTAGGACCAAGTTCTTGAACCAAAGCGCTTCTTGGTTTACCAAGGTGCAGAAATGCACAGTATTTGCATGGACACGAGGTTTCCACGCTGCCCAGGACGGCTCATTTGCAGCTAAACCCCGTCATCTCCTGCTCTTCAGTGGGGCAAGAAGGGGCTTCACACATGCAGGTAACCTCCAGGCAAAGTGCGGGGGGAACAGCAGCACTACATCGTTTTTCCATATTTAATAATCCCAGCCAGCCCGGCTGTCAGCGGGAGACTCTGAGACCGGCCCAGCACCGCGCGGCCGCGCTGCCTCCGTCTGTCCCGTGGTAGCACCCAAGACACCGAGAGACAATGTTTCCCCTCAGCGCGGGGTCACCAAGCGCACACGGCTTCCCCACAGCGCTGGGCTGGCGGGCAGTGACCGGAGGAGGTGGCAAAGCCAAGGATAAAACCCGCGTCCCGCCGCCGCCGCCGCGGGATCCGTCACGGAGGGGCGTGACGGGCGAGGGGTGATGGCCCCGCCCCTTCGCGCTGGCCCCGCCCCCGCTCCCTGTTTACCCACAGGCTGTGCACGTGGTGGCCGCGCCTCACCATTGGCCCGCGGGCCGGGGCCCTGCCGCCCTCCCGCCAATGGCCGCGCTGTCCACGCGAACTCGCCCGCGTGCGATTGGCTGGGCCGCTGCGATCACGCAGCGTGACGCACTTCGGGCGTGCGCCCGCCGCGTACCAATGAGGCGGGGGCGCAGGGGCGGCCCGCGGCGAATGGCGGCGCGCGGGGCCGCGGAGCGGCCAATGGGCAGTGCGCGGGGGCGGGACGCGGCGCCGCGGGCGCTGGCGGAGACGGGCGGGTTTAAAGCGCTCGGCGAGGGCGGGCGCGGTTCCCCCGCGGCCGGGGAGCGATGGCGGCGGCCGGGCCGGGCCCCGGGGCCGGCGGCGCGGTGAAGACGCTGGCCCTGGTGCTGGAGGACG
>WAAE01018213.1:19690-188169 GCA_013400495.1 Nicator chloris | reverse complement strand
GGGGGGGCGGGGGGCGCGGGCCCGGCCGCTCCCGCAGCCGCGGCGGGGGTGGGACGGGGGAGTGGCGCTGCGGGAAGGCGCCCACGGCCGGCAGCGAGGGGGAGGCGGAGGGGGGATTGGGCACCGGGGCCCGAAGGCATGGGCACCGGCAGTGGGTGCCGGGGCACCGGCAGGGCAGCGCTGCCGCAGCGTTCAGCCGTGTGCCCGGGGAAGCTGCCGCTGCCTCATCCGTGGCCGTGCGATTCCTTGTGTGGCGGCTGAAAAACGCGGAGCGGGACTGGAATAAAATCCGCAGCTCGATTCCCTGCACTGTGTGGGTTTCCTGCAGGGGTTCGGCCCTTCTGTGGATTCCATCGGGCCGCTCCGCGCTGGGCGTGCTGTACAAGCAGCTCCTGGGAGGCTGCCGTGGAAGACCCTGGAAGCAGTCAGGCTCATCCAGTGGATTAGCGGGGAGAGGAAGCTCGCTGTTGCAGAGCTCTGTCACACAGACGCTGCAGCACTATGGCAGCGTTGAAAAATTAAAGCCGGAACAGCATTTAGTTCTGTAAGGGTGGAACGCAGCTCAGGCTGATCTGTAGGGAAAGTAGATCTAGGCCTTGTAAATTGTGTAACAGTAGGCCCTATATGAATAATTTGGGAGCTCGTATATTTATAGTATTTCTTCATGCTGACCTTAAATTGCAGCTTTTTCGGCACAGACGTTAGTTTAGTTGTTAATTGGAAAAGTAGATTAATTGCTGTCCTGCTGCAAAGAAACTTACTTAATGCTTTGCAGAAGCCATTTTGGATTAGAAATTGGCCAGAGTCCTGAACTGAATCTCAAGATCTCCCATGTTTCCTTGATTTTTGTTTTTCATTGAAATCACATCACAGCATAAATAAAGCGTGGGCCACAGTCCAGAACCTACTGGGATCAATAAAAACTTCTTGCATCTGGGTGTTTTTATACATAAATAATTTATAAAAGTGTCTGCTTTGTTCTATTTCTGGAATAACTAAAGCATACTATTCATTCTTATCCTACAGGTGAGGAAAACTTAATTCTTCTAGATGGAAGACACGAATTTCCGTTCAGCTTTCAGCTCCCTCAAGAGTAAGTTCAATAATCCAACCTGAAGGGATTGTGCTGGATACTGCTTGGAGTGGAATATTAACTTAATGTAATTTGACTTGTGCTTTTTTTTGGTATCAGCTTTATATATTTGTCTTAATCAAGCACCACACAGACAGGCCTTGCTTGCTTCAGCTTCCCCAAGGCCTTAAAAGTACAAGCTGTAAATTGGGAAATGTTTATGTACACAGGAAGTGTTAAGGTTTGGAGCTGAATTATTAATTGAGGGTAATGGTTTTATGACTGCTTGTTTCAGACCTCTGGTGACCTCTTTTACTGGGAAGTATGGCAGTATCCAGTACTATGTGAAAGCAGTTCTGGAGAGGCCTGCTGTACCTGACCAGAGTGTGCAGACAGAGCTCCAGGTCATCAGCCATATCGACGTCAGCTCACCAGCTCTCTTGGTAAGAGGGTCCCCCACTCCTCCTCCCCCCTCTAAAACCAGCTGCAAATAAACAATTCCAAGCAGCATTCACATCCAGCCATAACCCTTCCCATGTTATTCCAGAGCATCATTTTCTGACTTCTGAAAGCATATAAGCTCCCTAAGCTTTTCTCTATAAATAGATGATCTTAGGTTGTGTGAATAGCAAACAGAGTGGCTTTTTTAATAGCATTGATTACATCCCTACTGGCAGAGATGCTCCTGCCAAAAAGTTAGGCAGGCTTCAGATGCATAAATAAGGCTTAATAATAGTAATGCACGAGTGCAGAGTAGTTACTCTTACCAGAGCAACTACATTCACAGGGCTGCAGTGTCCTAAACTCTACAATAATAGTAGGTTGAGGAACAGTAATTAGAGAAGAGTATTAATCATGCCCAGCCTGTCATTTAGGCTCTGGCCATTATGTTACGTATCCCTGCATTTTGCATGTCATTTTCTAACATGAAGTGTGTGCATGCAGCTGCTCCAGAGATCCTTTCAGTTATCTCCCTATGACAGATTTGGCCACATTAAAGAATTGAGTTTTTTAATAATCACTAGAAATACTGTAGAGTAATAAGAAAGATCAGGCATTAAGTAATGAGTAAATAGGCAAGATGGAAGCTAATGAGCTGGATTCTTTTATCTCAACCCATATTATGAAAATAATATAAAATTATACCTTGCACTTTCATGATAGCAACTGGATCTAAATGGTTATTCATTTAAATATGAATGAGTAATTTCTATTTTATTTAAAATGGTAGGATAATTTTAACATCATGACGTGAACGTAGAAAAGAGATGTTTTGAGCAGGCTTTTTTTCCCCCTCATTACATGCTTACATTTTAA
The DNA here is from genome assembly GCA_013400495.1 of Nicator chloris. Lineage (NCBI taxonomy): Eukaryota > Metazoa > Chordata > Aves > Passeriformes > Pycnonotidae > Nicator > Nicator chloris. The sequence continues at coordinate 185,780 of WAAE01018213.1, read as the reverse complement.
TCCATTCTAGAGAGAATGTAGGGTATTTTGGCAGTGACATCTGTAAGCAGAACAGTCTTTCTATTCAGTAGTTAGGAGTTTGAAGGCATCATAATCACGTTCTGTAAGGACAGAGCAGACCACAGGTTATTGCACAGAAGAGGCCTGTGGGACACACCAGGAAGGCAGTGCCAGTCTTAATGGATTCCAAGGCTACCACCAAAAGTGCAAAACAATAGGTTTTTTTCATTATAATAAAGAAAACACAAAACCAACGTGCATTATTGTATTGACTGGGTGCCACTGCCCAGTAAATCATTTGGAGTAGCTTTGATCCTGGCTTGGACTCTTGACATGTGTGCTTGTGAGTTTATTCTAATGAAAACATTACAGGCAGTGTCAATGTCATCCAATGCGACAGTTCTTGAATAATTAAGATGGTTTTTGTCATGCTTCTAAATTGGGGGGGGGAGGGGGCTTGTGGCTTGCAAGTAGTGAAGGGGCATCCCCTTAGCCCAGTGTCTATATACATGTATCCTTTCTTAAAGATACAAAGGTAAAAAAAAATACCTGCCTGTTAGTTGTTTGCAGATAAAATCAATTCTGCCTTCTTCTGCACTGAGAAGCATGGGGATAAACACCACAGTGCTCCATGAGACCTTTAAGAAGTTCATTTTGAAGACAAAGCTCGTGCAAAGACACACTGGTCTGTGTTACTTCGTACAGTCTAAATACAGACTGGGATTTCGAAAGAGAAACATTGAGATTGCCAAACCTTGGTTCCATTTCACATGGTGGCAAAGCTGCAGTTGCACTGAGCAGTTCAGGGATTCAGATCACTCATTTAGAGCTGGGTTGCAGTGACTGATATGCATAACACTAAACTACAAGTGATTGAGAGCTTTATCCCGTAAAATGAAAAATACTCTATCTTTTATAGACACCTGTTCTAAGAAGTCAGGAGAAGATGGTTGGCTGTTGGTTTTTCACCTCTGGGCCAGTGTCTCTCAGTGCCAAAATTGAGAGGAAGGGATACTGTAATGGTAAGAGTAATTGTCTTAAAAATGTAAATACTAAGCATCTAATAGATTAGAGGTTTTTTTCATCTCAGCCAACACTTTGCAGTTCAAAGAACAGTTCTGTTTAATAGAAGTAAATAAGATCCATATTAATTTAATTTTTAAAAAAATCATTTTGCCTTCTCTTTTCGGGAATATAAATTGAAAGGAGGTCCTGTTAATAATCTAACAAAAAATCAATGTACATTTGAGTGTAAAGAACAACAAACTGCTTTTATCTGGGATAAAATACTTAATTGGGATGCAGTTAGGTTTTTACATCCTATTTGTGTAGGTTTACACTTGGGTAAGAATGAGCTTTAGTAGCTTCTTCTTCATCTTGATCACATTAGATGCATTGAGAAAATAAAACATCCTGAAATTCATTTAGTACTATATAAAAGGAAGATCAGGACATAATGTGCAAATAAAGCTTTTATAGCTTGTTCATATTATGCTTAATGTTTCTAAATGAATCATTGTTTATGTGTAAAACATAGTAGGTGGCTATAATTCTGCCTGGATACCACTCTGAAAAAAATAAACTGGCTTGAGGAAACTTACCAAGTATTGTTCTCATAACACTGGAGATGATGTACGTGCTGAGTAACATGCTTTGATACTCCCAGAGGAAAGTTGGTAAATACAAATTATTCATTGGACTTTTTCTGTCTCTAAGGGGAAGCCATCCCAATCTATGCAGAAATTGAGAACTGCTCTTCTCGTTTGATTGTTCCAAAAGCTGCCATTTTCCAAACACAAACTTACCTGGCCAGTGGGAAGACAAAAACCTTCCGTCAGATGGTTGCCAATGTCCGAGGAAACCACATTGCCTCTGGGAGTACAGATACCTGGAATGGGAAAACTCTGAAAATCCCACCTGTATCCCCATCTATACTTGACTGCTGCATTATTAGAGTAGAATATTCATTAGCTGTAAGTATTGGGTTTTTAAATGTACAAACTTTAGATTCAGTGGGGAACAGAAGAATTTACTGAGTAGCTGTTAGGTTTTTAACTTGGGAACTACAATAAATACAGATCTAGGGAAAGGTGTCCCAGCCCATGGTGGGGGGTTAGAACTAGATGATCTTTAAGGTCCCTTCCAACCCACACCATTCTATGACTCTATGAAAAATAAAGATCATAAACCACATACATGAGAGACTGAAGGTCATGAAGAGATTCTGAGATGGAAAGATGGGAATAATGTGGAAAAGGGAAAAATGTTGCTGAGGAAGAAGCAGCTTAGTTTCAGACATGGAGGGATTATTTTGGGAAAGCATTTCAAGCTGGATGGGGTCCTCAAGTGATTCTTTTCAGAAATGGGAAGATAAGACTGAAAGTCAAGTGCATAATTATGTTTGTCAAGATAGTTTTTATTTTTTAATGTCACTTAGAGACAAGTTACAGAAAGAAGAAAGCTCCTGAAAAATAAGGAAAGCTGCCAGGGTATTGGCTAAGCATATCTGGGATGACAAAGCTCTTACTTTTTAAATTTGCAGTGTAGGGAGTAGGGCAGCTTTTAAGAGCAGCATTCAATGGGGTCTCATGATGTTTTTTTCTTCTGTTTGGGGGTTGTCACATAGGTGTATATCCATATTCCTGGTGCTAAGAAATTGATGATTGAAATGCCTCTGGTGATTGGCACTATTCCATGTATTGGATTTTCAAGCAGAAACTCCAGCATTACCAGCCAGTTTAGTATGGATATGAGTTGGCTGGCATTGACCATGCCTGAACACCCTGAAGGTAATAAATACATATTGAACTCTCTCTAATCCAGCACAGCACTGTCTGCAGCAGATGAGTGCAGTGCCAGTTGAAGGGCACTGCCAGGGATGTAGGCCATGGAAGTATGACTCGAGAAGTCTTAAATTGGGATCCAAAACAATTGGTGAGGTTACCCCAACTCCAGCCTTCTTGAAGTCTCCCTGTACCCCATCTGACTGAAACAACTAACTTCTGATGGTGGGAATATTCTACTCATTACTGAATAGATCTTGATACCTCACAGATTTGCTGCTGGAGTTGTCCTAAAAGCACAGCACTCTCTGTATTCCTGCTCAATCACCTGAGTTTACTGAAAACATAATTTCAGTTACAGTATTTATGAGTTCAGTGCACTTCCAATACAGTTTTCATGGTCTTGGATATACTGTAATGGAGATGTTCTTGCTGTGAGGGAGTGAACAGTTTGAAATATGACAGAAGCATCTCTTGTGTTTCAGCACCACCAAATTATGCTGATGTAGTGTCTGAGGAAGAGTTTTCCAGACATGTTCCTGCTTATCCACCACCCATTGACTGTGAGGAACAGTTGTGTTGTCCTGTCTTTGCTTACATACAAGAGTTCCGGTTTCAGCCTCCACCTCTTTATTCAGAGGTAAGAAAATAAATAGCAGGTGGCGTTTTTACTGTCAGATGGCAAAAAAAAAACCAAAAAACAACCCAAACACATACCTAAATGCAGGAATTGCAGGCAGTAATTGTTGTCTTTCTTCTCTCCTTAGATTGATCCACATCCAGCTGATGTAGAAGAAGTTCAGCCCGTTTCATTCATGCTCTGAAGAGGATTTGTAACAAGCATCATTGTGATGAATGTCTTAATCTTTCTGCTGCTTAAGCTGGTAGTGCAGCTAAAAAGGAAACAGTTTTCTTTTTCAAAACTTCAGTCTGTGTACGAGAAAGGCAAAGGAAAATGGAGGAGGAGGTATGAGCACGTTTGGTGATAAAAGAGAACCTGCTGGATTAGTCTGCACAGAGGATAACAGGGGAGCAGCTCAGCTTGGGATACTTGAGAAGTACCTGAAAATACTGAAACAAAAATGCATCAATGAAATAGTGAATGTTTTCCAAAAAGTGGATACACTACACAGAGTACAAGGAGGAGATGTGTGGATCTTCTGAAGAGAAAAGAATTTATATTTTGTTTGCAACACTCTGGAAGAATGTACATAGGGATGTCAAGAACTCCTGTAGTAGAACAGAATGTGGGGTAAGAAAACATTTCCAAAAGATTCCAGTGTTCAGGGGGCTTCAGCTTTGCACTGTCTGCATCCAAAAAAGGAACACAACTGCAACACAGAGTGAAGTCTTTACTTCATGTTTGATGGGAACCTGCCCTTCTCACGCTGCCAAGTGGTACTATTTCCTCATTCATCCTGATCCTGAGGACACCGTGGATGACAGAATGGCTATTATGCAATATTATGAAGGCAACCATTTCCTGAATGCAAGACACAAGTGTGAAACAGAACAGTGAACTTTGAGATGAGCTTATGCACTATGCTTTCTTTCAAGGGATTTCTTAAGGGAATTATTCTAACCTCTTCTACTGTGAGTTCTTCTTCTGCATCTTAAGCCTATGGATAGCATGATAAGGGGAAGCATGGCAAGGGAGAAACCTTCTGCCAGCAGCGGGTATACTTAGCAAAATGGACAATATTTATTTATTCAAAAGCCTTTATAAGCCTACCTCTGTTTTGGATATTTACTTACGGTCAGATTTGAGACCAAAAAAAGTCTTGTTAAAGCTCCAGTATACTTCAAGGTTCTAAAAGGGACCCTAAATGGTTTCTGTGGTTAGTGAATGAGATACGAGGTGTAGGGAGAGGTGTAAATATACCCAGAATAGACATAGCTTATAACTGAAGTGAAAGCAGACATCAGGGGAACAAAGTCCTCTGGTAATGGCACAAAGCTTTTCATTACTCCTGCATTTTTGTCTAAAGATCCATTGTCAGGGGCTGCACTGGTCATTTGCTATCCATACTATATTTGTTGGTGTGTCTTTGTTTGTTTTTGCTGTTTAATTTTGTTTTGGTGCAATATTTTAATGTTTTCTTCCTCAGGTCATTTAGAACAGAGAGAGTTTGTTGCTGCTAAGAGTGAAGGCACAGCATTTATTTGCCCTTCTGCTGCCTTCATTTAACAGTAGAATGTTTGCTTCCTGCCAACCATCAATTGGGATCAGTAAACAATCACCAACAGATCACTTACAGGAGCAGAAAACAGCATTGTCAACATGCACGTTTACAGTCCTCTCTTTGAAATACAGGGGATTTTGGACTCCTAGAAATACTCCTTATGTCTTACAGAAGGGTTTGGGGTTAAAACCCGGTGCTTCATGTGGTAAAACAGTGTACTTTCTGATAACTACAAAAATAGTAATTGAGTTTCCTTCATTTCATCAGTAACTGCAGTTTAAACAAAGTCTAAATGTTTTTTTAATGAAATCTGTCTTCACTTAAGAAGCAGGGATTTTTCTACAGGCATGCACGGATATATATTTTTAGTCTTCTTTTAGTATAACTTCCTTACATTGTCCAATTTCTAGCACTTCACCTCAAATCACTTTTGCATCAGTGTGAAAGACAGACTGGTGGAGATTCACGTTTCCAAACTGCAGTTCCTCCTTTCATCTGCAACGTTTAGTATAGTCTTCTATAGCAAATGCAGCTTCAACCAAAATTTGAGTGCATGATTTAGAAAGGACATTCTAAAAATGATCATTTAAGTCTCAAGGTGTAGCTCTCATGCCTTTTTATTTGAGAGCATGCCCATACAAATAATGCAGGATTTTCATTCACATCATCTGGAAAGGGAACAAGCATCTTTTCCTTAAACAGATACCATTATAGCTACTTGGAAAGTAATTTGGTCATGTATTAACTTGCATGGTGATAATTCAAAATACTAGCTTAAAGAACATGAGGTGCTTTTTTTGGACTGTAATACCTGATAGGTGATGTGTGCTACCTGGTATAATCATGGTCAAGCAAACAGCAGTATGAAGGGTAAAGATGTGCTTTTTTTTTTTTTTTTCCCTAAAAAATCTTTGAGTTGTTTTTTATTCTTTGCAGATAAACTGTGGCCTTAGATTGTTTGCCGCAAAAAAAAAAGTCAACTCTTACGTGTTTCTTAGGAAGCACACATGGCCCTTCAAAGGAGGGGTGAAAACAAGATTAAGTTCTGCTCTCTGGCACTTGGCTTAGTGCAGAAATTGATCCTTAAAAATAATTACTGTTTGCACAATAATAAGTTCAATATGCAGGGGCTTTGTTTTGATAACTGTGAAACAGTTTAAAAGAGACAAAATAAAAAAAGCTGTTTAACATACAGGAACATGATTGTATTTTGTACTAATGAATGAGCCCCATGGGTTCTTTGTTAATAAAAGTGTCAAATCTACATTGTGCTGTTCATCTCTGGTTTGGTGCTATGTCAAGAAATACCTGTGTTCTACCCTCCAGATCTCTGTCTCTTCTCTGATCTGGGAATTATGCCTTCATCTGTCACTGTTTTAGTTCCCTGAACTATTCATAACCAAGAACTGGAACAAATTGATCAAACAGGGCCTACTCCCACTGTAGTTATTATGTAATAGGGGCTCTTACCCATAAGGATTTTGAATAATGTGAGCTGTAATTGGATTTATCATCTCATATATTAATCTTAGAGGATATTTTATTATTTCCTTTAGACAAGATTAGAGCAACAAAGTAAAGATAAATACATCAGAACAACCTTATAACCAGAGTACAGAATGACTAAAGCAGAGACCCTGCTACTGTGGGGGAAGGAGGTGACAAACTGTACCTGCCCCACTGCTCACCTGAGCCAGGAGTGAGATGATAAATCTCCATCAGGGTCCTGCCTCCCAGGGGTTTGAAGAACACACAGCAGTTGATTTCTTCTTCCTGTTTCCACTTTTGAGGGAAGATGGCAAATTTCTCTCTGGAAAGTCGAGGTGAAGATGCTGTTCAGGACTCTGGAATCACAGAATAGTTTGGGTTGGGAGGGACCTTAAAGCCTATCCCACCCCCTGCCATCCTCTATTCCAGGTTGCTTTAAGCCTGTCCAACCTGACCTTGGACACTTCAGGGATGGAGCAGCCACACCTTCTCTGGGCCATCTGTGCCAGGGAGGAATTTCTTCTTTGTACCTTGATAGTCTATTCAAGCACCAGAACTAGCAGAGGAATCATGATTCATGAAAAGGAAAATTCAAACCTTGAATACTGGTCTTGATTTTTTTAAAAGCTCTCTCACTAAATGATACTTAAATATCTTAGCAGTAACTTCACAGTAGCAATTCCACTTCATCCACTGTTTGCTTTTCCAAGGGAGTACTTCCCCTGACAAGCTGTAATTGTCTATTAAAATATGTTTGGTGTTTAAACAGGTAGTAAAAAGCCAGGCAGAGATTGAGCAGATCCTGCAGGCTCCTGTTTGCAGCTCTGACCCTTCTGATGTTTGCACAGAGACGCACGGTTTACGTACAGAGCAAGAGAGATCATTTCATCAACTCCTGGGGCATGTTCCAAATTACCAAAATAACATGTTCCATGACTTCACCACCCAATTTGTACAGCGAAAGGGAACATTAACTCATTTTGTAAAATCTCTGCTTTATATATAGCAATAAAAGTATGTTTGGAGAGCACAGTTTGCAAACAATGTTGTTTCGGAGATAATCAGTTGTTCTACAACTCCTTACAAAACCCAGGCATTTGTGCTCTATTTTCTAGTCAAATTCTGCTGATTTTCAGTGCTCTCCTCAGGGTAGTGACTTAGCACAGGGACACAGAACCCGGCCCTCAGACTGCTGCCTTTTCTAAAGCTGATTATATAATCTGGTAACATCAATATGGACAGCACAGGCTGCTGCACCAAGTAAATTCTCTAAAGAACTAATTAGATGTAGAATGAACCCAGCCCACTTTTAGTATTAACATTTTATATATGGCATAGAAAAGGTGACAGTCTTGTTCCAAATTATGTTGTCATTATTTCTAAGCAATTAATAGGAAATGACAGCACAGAGAAGCTCTGCTAGAATATCACTGCATTATTGGCATTTTAGGACAAGTGACTAATAATAATTTTTAAGTCAAAAAACTGTGAAGGGTGGTTTTATGTGGAATAGAAAATGGCAACTCAGGTGGGACTTCACTGGAGTAGCTGCTTGTGCCAGCAACGTGCTGTGGGCCTTCTTAGTTACACAGGGCAGATTCAACTGTGCTACTGATAAATCTCCAAACACCCAGCCCTTCAAAAGAAAAGAGGAGTTTTTTGGTTTTAGTTTTGACTTCCATTCAGCCACCTGGCTGCCTGCAGGGTGAGGAGGAAAATGAAAGACAGGGTGAAAGTTGGAGCAAGTAGGCTAAACCCAGCCAGTTTTTGGCAATGAAAAACTCATTTTTTTACAGCACCTTGGAACAGCATCAGCCTCCCCATAAATGAGGCACTGGGCACTGATGGAGGTGAGAACAGAAGCGTAGGCAGAAGGGCAGGATTTTGACTGCAAGGTCTTAACAAGGATTGTTGTACAGCCAGAAAGATCCCAGGTCTCTGTGCAGGCCAGTCCTATTTGACATCATGTCTAGAATCAGGTTGTGTTGGTCACAACTTATCAGACCCCAGCATGAGGAGGAAGTGTTTCTTATTGCTGAACTAATTAGACTAATCAATGCACAAAAGAGAGCACAAGTGACAAAAGTTACAATTTCAGTTAAATAATTTAAGGCCCGAGGTGCTTTTCTCCTATGTCTTAATGTGCCGTGACCAATTCAGTAGCCTTAACAAATTAGAAAGTTACTAAGGAAGGAAATATTCTGCTGTCCTGAGTGTCAAATGAGAGCAGAAAGGGAAAAGCATTGACTGACCTGACAGATTCTCTTTCTAGAGTGTCCTGGAGGAGAAGTGTCTGGGAGGGTTTCGGGTCCACGCGGGCTGATCAAGTTTTGCACACTGTGCCCCAAAAGTGGCATTTAGGTGTGAGCACATCTCTGCCTCACTCACATCCTGGAGCAGGTTGGCCTCACCCAGTACCTGCCATGCAGCAGTCAGACCTGCTTAGCACCAGGGAGCAAGAGCAGAAAGGCTGGAATCAAAGGGGCCCTCCCAGGCTGCAGCCAGACCTTGTCCCACGTCACGGGCTGGAGCAGCTGTGCTGTCACCTGCAAGGCTGGGAGTGACACAACCAGCTCCTCCGACCCTGCCCGGGAGCCTCACACCTGGGGGGCAAAGAACTGGAGATGTCTGTTGGCAGAAGTGTGAAATAGGTCCCCAGGAAGGGCAGCTTTGCAGACTTTCCCTCATGCCATCCCACCTGCCATCGCTGCGAGAGGACTTCACACTCATCCGAAGAAATTAACAATTCATTTCCAACCCTGACATGAAGATTAACCCTGCCAATTAGTTCCTTAATCTCTTGCTGCTGACAAGGCTCACAGTTGCCATGTGGATGCTTGTCCACTGGGGCCTGGAGCAGGGCCATTCTGTTTAATTAATGCTGCATCCAGGAGACGGTGGAGCTGATGCTCAAACATATCCCAGCAATACAAAGCAGAGCTGCACCTCACTCACCACCCAGACAGCCTGATGAGGACCTCCACAAGGGCAGACACCATCTCAGTGCCTGTGGCAGCTTTAGCTGCATAAAGGGGCTACTTTGACCAATCCAGAGACATTTAGCCGTGGTTTACTTGTAGAAAAATGCTTCTTGGTCATCTCCACAATAGGTGTGATCAGCATTTTGCACGATGCCATTGGCAGCAGGAAAAAAACCCCACAGAGCTATGTCAGTCTCCTTCCTCCTGCCTCAGACAGCTGAGAAGATGTTGGGTTTGGGCTTGGGGCTGCAGGGAGGAGGGGCAGCCACGCTGAGGCTGCTTCAGAGGGAGAGGTTAGATGAGAACTGAACTGACACAAGTTTGGAAATGTGTGAAGTGCAGTAAAAAGGAGAAGTGATGCTCAGTCACCTCAGGGAATCTTTGTAAACCAGCTGTAACAAATTGGGTCAATTTTCCTTTGTTTCTATAGGTTTTGCCATATATAATTAAACAGACACTGCCCATTACGGTGCTTTACAAAGTGAGCTAATACTCAATAAACACTATGAATAATATTAAATTAAAGACTAAAACCTCTGGACATATAAACCAGGAAATTGCAGGTGTATAAAGTAAGCAAGCAAGAAAATCCCCATAATTTAGTGCCTGTTACAACTAGTGCAGTGGGTGGAACGGGTGAAGCCATCCCAGAACTGCAGGGAACACATGGATTGTATAAACACACACGTAAATGGTGTTTACAGAGAAGTATGAGGAAGGAGGCAGGATGATACACTGGACAGGACACTCTGCTCCACACTGAATTGGGTAATGTCTGCCTTGGGGTTTTGTTATTATTGTTGTTTTTCATGGATTTGGGCTCAATGCTCAATTACACATCAAACCCCCTTCACCCAGGAAGGAGCAAGGTCACCCTGTTGCAATGGCCAGCCAGACAGAGGGAAGAAAAGCCTGGATTTGCCTGCAGACCTCTGCCCAGCTGCTCCTGGCAGGGCAAAAGAAACATCTGCTGTTGGGGAGTTACGAAATGGGAAACAACATTCGATGCAAAAATTGCATCTACAAGATTGGAACAAGCTGTGCAGGTACCTGTCACTGGTCACACTGGAGAGGTGTTGCCTTCCTCAGTACATCCTTTTTTTAAGGTGTGCAGCAAAGCCAAGAGCAGTTTGAGGACTGGCATTTTTGCAGACACCGTGTCCCGTGTCACTGGAGAACCGGCTCATCGTGTCCTCAGGGTTTGTTTCCACGGGACTTGACAGAAGGATAAAAAGCTCATGGGCTCTTGCTCATGACATGGCATTTTGTGCAGCAATCTTAAGCTGTCCTCGTTGATTCTTTGCAGCATTTCCTTCACAAAGTCACTTGATACCAATCCTGACCAGGATTTGGGCTCTGGGCATGCGTGGCTCCCGGAGGTGTGTGTGGTGAGGGGTTAATCTGCTGCTCACTGCAGGATGATTTGGCAATTCCTTGTTTTCTGAAGTTGTCACACTGTCTTCTAGGAGCTCCTGCTATAAATAGCTCTTGGGGGGGTGCCAGGGATGTATTTTTTCCAGGCAGAAGCCCAAACTAGCAGTGAAACACTTGACTATCAAACCTGGCACACAAAGACAGGGACATGGGCAGAGGGAGATCTGCTGGTTGTGCATCATGTGAGTTGGTAGGAAAGCCCAAGCAGTGCTGAGAGCACCATCCTTCCCTCTTGCTCTCAATTCATTCTTAAAGTCATCTATCAAATGCAACTTTCTGCAATCCACACGAAACACTCTGAGCAGAGCTCAGTCCTGCTCAAGCCATGTGCAGATATTTTGCCCCTGTGCTCAGCTGAGCCATTCTGTCACCCCCTGATGCATCTGGCACATCACAGGCTGAATCCTCCCTCAGCCCCACTCCAACATCTGCCCCATGCCAGTCCAAAGCAGAGAATTTCCATGAGGACTCAGCCTCCCACTTCTGCTGAGATAGGCTTCACCCAGCAATCACTTGCCTCTCCTGTCATTAAGCCACCTGTTTGATCCCAGTCAAACTGTCCCTATGGGAATCTGGCACACACTTGGGATCCAGACATGTTGGGAAAATGACTTCCAGGCTGTTTAGAGAGATTCCCATGCCTACAACAGTTCACAGTTCAAGGGGATCCCCGTATCTCTGCCTGCAGCACTCCCTGTTAAACACAGCTGCCAGAAAATTTCCCTTTGGGGAAGGAAAATCATGACAGAGAATGGCCTGACATGAAGTTCAACAACATCAGCCTTGGCATGTTTTAATTTAATGCAAGATGGAAATCCAGGATGGACCAGGCCGGGTTGTTTACCATCCCCTCTTTCTCTCCCCCACCCACGCTCTCCATCCACTTACAGTGGTGCCACTTTTCCCAGGCACAAGCCATCACCCACAGGCCTGAGCAGGCAGGGATTCCTCCCACTCCTTCACCTGCACCCTAACTACTCCCTTCTTCCCAGACAAGGGCACGCCAATCACTGTTATCTTGGCTTCATCACAACTCCAATCCCTGAGCAAAGACAGGCTATTCCATTGCCAGACTTCAACTGTTCAACCCTTCCCTTCCCCCTCACACCTCAATCACACGGATCTTAAAATCCCTGCCCAGGGCAGGGGGTGGCAGAGGAAGGCAGGGAACAGGGCTGGCTGTGCTCTTGCTGTCACAGCTCTCCTGTGCCAGCTCAGCTCCTGGGAGCCAACAGAATGGAACCATCAAGGCTGTGGCCCAGCCTCTGCTGTGCCGAGTGGGAAGCAATCCTGCCACGGCTGGCACGTGTTCCTGGCTCCCTGGCTGGCAGTGGGAGGCATCCTGGGATGCCAGGGGATGCCCATTCTGGGGTGACCCAGCATTCCAGGAGCAGCAGGGCAGCCCTCCTGCCCAGGTCTGGCACCAGGGACTTCTCCCGTGCCAGCACTTGTTTGAATAATGACATTTTCAGGCTGACATCTGTGGAGGTGTTTGCATTTTGCTCTCCTGCACCTCAGTGTTTTCTTTTAATTGATCTCACAGCCTGAGATTTTCCTAAAATATTCAATGGTTTCATGGCCTTGCTTCCAGGAGTGTTTTTGTTCCCTTTCAGCAGACTGCAGTGCACAGTGATGTGTCACTTGTTCCCTTGATGATCTTGGGCTTTCCGGGCTCTGGAAATTCCGATGCTGGCTTTCCTGCCCTCATCCCTTGGCATCCTTTTCCTGCTCTCATCTCTTGACAATGAAATGAAACCAATTTGCAAGAAAATCTACTGCAGACACTGTTGTCTTCAGCTGAGTGGAAACTCCCAGATGCTTTTGCTGTTGCTGGCTTAGGAACATTTGTGGTTTCTGGCATGTCCTTGACAGGTACGAAACTTGTACAACTGCTGAGTCATGAGCTGCACAGGGAGTGAGACAACACACCCCACAGTCCACTTCCAGAGGTGGCCTTTGGCTGAAAATTCACTGGCAGGAGGGAGAGGAGAGCACCAAAAGCATCTGTGGGGATGGTGTGGGCCCCAGGCCAGCAGCAGCCGGGAAGAGGTGGCCCTAACCAGAAAGGGGTGTGTGGCTTCCACAGCCTCGTGGAGCATTAGACAGAGCTCCTGGGCAGGACAGCTCACTTGGAATGCTGCTGCTTCCCCGAGTGATGGCTGTGAAGGGGGTAAATGGCATCACACCTGCCTGAGAGCCAACAACAGAGACAACTCCCACTCCTACCTACCTAAATATACACACGTGGCATCCCGTTCTCTCACCGCACGCACCCCAGGTCACTTCTGGCAGATTATTAAGGAATGTAATTACAAACACTATGAAGAAAAAAAGGGTGAAAAATATTTAGTCTCCATCAAGGACACATTTGGAAGGAATTTGTTTTTCTGCATTGATTCTCTGATAGCCAAAGGACTCACTCCATGGAAAGCATCCAAAATCCACAGCTGGAAGTCTTAGTTGCTTCTCTCTGTCTCCTAAAGCAGAAGGGAAGGAATGACTCTGGAGAGACCCTGCCACTGCTGGGCAGCACACAAACACCCTGGGCAGCTCCCTTTTGGAGAGGCACCTCTGAGATAGTGTATTGAGTGAGCCAGGCTGGAAAGGACAGAGGTGCAACACAAAACCATCAGCACCACACAGACCTCGTGGCCACGGTGATCTGTTGGTGGGGGACCACAAGTACATGGTGCAGTTTGCTCTAGGATAAACAGGCAGCCTAGTCAATTTATCCAGGGTTAGTCATGCCAATAGCAGCCACGGCCTATTGTAACATTTACCAGAATTCATTAGGTGCTTCCCCACCATCCACATGAGTAATGATAATAACAACGATTAATACTTCACACATGAACAAGTTAATCCTGCTCTTTTAAAAGCAAAACTATTGCTGCCCTTATTTTAAGGGTGGGAACCTGAGATAAGCAAGGAGGGTGACCTAATCATTCTGTGGAGTACACGATCACTTACGGTGTTTTGGCGCCTGGTTCATTTAGGTAATTATTTTTGTGATCCACCCATAAGTAGAGCAACAACGTCAAAAGTTTGGAAATGGAGAGCAGAGCATGCTGCTTTGTAGGATACTGGATACTCTTCTCATTACCTCTGACTGGAGGCAACAGATACAGGAGTTTTGGGGAAGAAAAGCAGGATATGATGGAGGAATGCCCCCTGCTTAGACCTTAGCTCCAGACCTAGTGAGTACCACAAGATTCGTGCACATTTTCACTCTACCCCAAAACTCTTGGTGTCAGGAACAGGCACAGAAAGGGGACAAAGATTTTAACATCTGTCTGGAATTCAGCCTTCTGGGTCCAGAACCAGACCTGGTTTCAACTGGGCTGGATTCAGCACAGTGTAGAAAGGACAGAGGCTCACCCACCTCTGTTCCCACAACCAGCACGTGAAAACCTTTCCCACCAGGCTGAGTCAAAGCTGGAGTTACCAATCACTCTGTGCTTCTAATAAGCTTGTCCTGGAAAACTCTCCAAATACTACTGACCACTCAGTCTTTACTACATCCTGCTTTTTGTGCTGAAGTCACCGAGCACACAAACCTGCTACCACTCTTACCTACCTCACAGCTGTTTATTTCAGATAGCAGAAGCTTCTGCTTTTAGCTTCAAACAATCAATCCCTTTATAAGAATAAAATATTTAAGCCTTTATACCAAAATCTCCAAACACTCAATAAGCACTACAATAATCCCCATAATACTTATCCATCAGTCCTACAGTCAGTCTACAATCTGTACATATCAGAGCAGTTTTCCTGGGGGATTCAGGAGTCAGTGGACTCCTAATTCCCTGCCTTGCTCTCTAACACCAGAGGTGACAGGGACAGCCCAGGAGCTGCAGTAGTTTCTGTGCAGTCAAGGAACCTGTGGCTACATCAGGCACATTTCAGGAACACTGGAAGCTGGAGAAAACCTCAGTGAAGGAGGCACTCAGAAAGCTTTTGACTTAAACCAGCTTGCTGCTGACTCTGCTGAAATGGCTCCTCCAGCACACTCAGACCTAAGCCAGGGTCCCAGCAGAGCAACAGGATGCAGTTCATAGGAATATTTCTCACACTGGTAGTTTCATCCTCATGCTAAACTCAGCCCTTCTCAAAGGTGTCCTGTTTTCAGCTGGGATAGGGTTAATTTCTTGTTATTAGCTGGTACAGTGCTGTGTTTTGGATTTAGCATGAGAATAACGCTGATAACATCCTGATGTTTTAGTTGTTACTTACAAGGGCTTATGCCAAATCAAGGACTTTCAGTTTCCCATGCTCTGCCAGTGAGCAGGTGCACAAGAAACGGGGGGGAAGCACAGCCAAGAGAACTGACCAAAGGGATATTCTGTACTAGAGAATCTCAGCTCCACTGTATAAACTGGGGGGAGCGGGCTGGGAGCTGCCTGAGGACAGGCTGGGCATCAGTCAGCACATGGTGATCAGTTATATTGGGGTTTCCCCCCCTCTCTCTCTCTCTACTTGTCCTTACAATTACTATTATTACAATTAGCGTTAATAAATCACACGTTATTTCAATTCATAAACGGTTCTTATCTCAGCCCACACGTTTCACTTTTCTTTCTGATGCTCCTCCCCACTGGGAAGAGAATGAGCGAGTGGGTGTGTTGTGCTTTGCTGCCAGCTGGGGCAAAACCGTGACAAAAGGTGACAGCAGAGACCTGTGATGGTGGTGCACGACAGAGAGGGACAGTCAACAGTTCCTGGGAAAACCCACCCTGTGCCAGCCTGCACCTTTTCCCACTGACACCTTTGCCTAGGGGCAGGCACAGTGGCTGCTCAGGTTATCTCAGCTGGTGGCACAGGCAGCAGAAGGACTGACTTTGGCACACGCTGCTCCAAGATTTGTGCAATCGTATCCAGCGGTTTCCAAAGCTTTGGGATTTTGCAAAGGAGTTTGCGAAGCAGCAAGAGGCCTTTGAGAATTTCAGCCCTTGAAAAGTCAGCTCAGCCACGTCCCTGTTACGTGCTGGCAAAAGAACAAAACATCACCGCGGTCACATGCTGAACTGTGGAAAAAACGGGCTGTTTCCTTCATCTTCCTGCCCTGCTAACCACAATCTGAGAGATGTGAGGAGGATCATGTGCTCTCCTGCAGGTTGGGGCCAGTGGGGAGAGCGAGGGAGGATGGTGGAATTTCGGATTGGGTTTGGACATGCAGCCTCGCAATGCCAAGTCAAGAAATCTCATTGGGTTTGAGCAATGAACACGTCTGACAGGGTGCCAGGAGAAAGGGAAACCCCAAAAGGATGAGGAACATATTCAAACTCCGTAAGATTCATGGAGTCCTTTTCCAGAACCCATCGCTGGTCCCAAAGCTCTTCCCACCCTGCCCCTCTCCTCATTGCCCTGTCAGTGATTTGCCCCGTTGTGCTTTTCCTGAGCCAGGTGCTCTGGAGCAAAGGTGGGAGGCCATAACTACATCTGACTGCAGCATCTTTCCACAAGTCTAGGACATCCCCAAAGCATTACCAACCCCACCCAACTCCCAGAAAGGATTTTCCAATGGAATGGCAGATGCAGCCTCTTTCTACCACACTCAGGTCCCTTAATTCCAGAGAAGACTGCTGTACCTCCCTCCTTTCTGTTTCCTCTCTTTCCAGTCCAGAACCCGTCAGCAAGGGTTTGGACAGCAAGGAGCAGTGTGGCACTTCAAAAAGGAGAGTGTGGAATGACTTCCCATCCCAAAGCCCATGCCAGTCCCCACCTTGACACTCTGTTCACCTTGTTGAGCCATGACTGATGGCTGCCTGAACTGCAGCTTCCACCACACACATTAAGCCAATACTTTTAGGGGGATTTCCATTTCCAGTTACACTCTGAAACAGTCCATTATGTGCAGAACTGGGGTGACAAAGGGGTCAAATGAACTTTTCCAGCATCCAGACAACAAAGAATTCATATAAAATTATCATACCCTTTTCTCAGGCTGCAGAGGCCCCTTTTCTCCCCAGCAGCTCTGGGCAACACCAGACCTCTGAGCTCAGCCCCTGCCCTGGTTTTGGCACAGGGGGAGGCTGATAATCCTCTCTGCTCCACACACACATGACCTGCTTGGCTCTGCACTGGAGACCAGCTGCACCAGGCTGTGGTTTTGCCACCTACGTGATATAAAAAAGAGCAACCCTGTACAGCAGAGGACTCTGATGGATCAGATTGAAATAGCAAACTAATGCTGATCCATCCAGGCCACTAAGAATCAGAAATCAGATTAGGAAGAAGTCACTTACTGCACTGTCCTCCAAACAGGAATTATTCAGGGGATATAATGGAAGAGAAAAGACTATTAGCAATGAAATTAAATGACCAAACAATGCTCAAACACAGGGTGAAGTCTCCATCCACTGAGGCACACTGGGCAAAGGGTACAAAGGGTGAGGACTGAGGGCAGCAGCCTTTACTTACCCCCAAACATGTCACTCCATTGCCCTCTTCAGCTACTGGAGCTGGCCGGGGTGGACCTTGGGCTGCATAAGGGTTCAGAAAATATTAATTTTAAATAGTTGGCAACATAATAATAAGGACCTTGCAATTCTGCACATCAAGATCACATTCCCATGTGTTCAACCCATGGCTAACATGGCTCTGCTCCCAATCCTGCTGGCCAGGAGACTCCTCTCCCCATCTCAGAGAGGTGAGGGTCATCCATGGCTCTCTGTTGGAACAGAAACTGCCTTCCTGCAGAAGAGCTGTACTCTGCCCTTCACAGGGCATCAGATGATCAGAGAACCCAGATATTCACTGGCTGGGTGTTGTTCTGAGAGCTGGGGTGTCACAAGGGCTGGCTCAGCAACCAGCCAGCCTAGGACCAGCAGCCTCAGGTTGGAAAGCATCAGAAAAAACAGACCATGTCCCAAGGACAGCAGTGCTTACTGCATATAAACAGCTGAACTCCAAAATAACCCAAAAAACGAATGAACCCTCAAAGCTCTCCTCCCTTTACCTTCAGCTACGCTTCATCTTAGTGTCCGGGATGCCACAAAGATGATGACTGCAGGAAATAAAACAGAGCTCTTGATCAAAATCCAATCCTATTATTTTCCAGCTTGTGGAACAGAGACAAAACAACATTTAAGTGCCTGTCATTTACCAGTGACCTTTGAGCAGAAATGTCCTGACAGCCCTTGTTTGCGTTTCCATCGCGATGAGCTGTGTGCTGCCAGCCTGGGGGAGCGCAGGGAGGGCTGAGCCCACGGGGGTTTCACTTCTGCAGCCACCTGAACCCTCAGGTAGGTTAAATATCCTTTAACTGCTGTGTCAATGCTTTCAGAGTCACACAGGCTAGCTGAGAAGACACAAATATTTCACAGGCTGAAATTCCACGGCTCTGTGCACAGCGAAGAGGTCCGGGAGGTCCCTTTTGGTCTCACAGAGTTCAGAGCATGACCCCAGCAGGATTAATCCCCAGAAGTCCCAAACACACCTTAGGAAGACAAGAAAAGCTTCCCAAGTCCCTTACACTGGATATTATCATTATTAAATGCAGTCAGCTGAAATCATAAGGACCTGAGCAGTGTAAGGGACTGTAAGAGTCCCACATTTGGCAGGGTTCAAAGCAAAGCCTTTTCCAAATGGCTGAAAATACTGAGAGGGGATTGTTTGAAAAGATGTGAAAGATCAAAATAACACTGCTTGGTGCAAAAGATGTTTGGAATTTAGATACGACTGAACAGTATAATCTTTTGTAGAACACTTCTGAATAGTCTAAGATTCATCAAATATAATCCTAATGAAATCCTTAATTATGTCTTCAATTCTCCTTAGTGGTTTTAGTTATTCTGTTTAAAAAAAAAACAAACAGAACTTACAAGAACTTCAATTTTAAATGAACTGTTAAAATAAAAATGAGTCTCTGATTTTGAGCAATTTTAAGAGATTCTCCTGGAAGCAAATTTGAACCCCTGATCCTGTGCCACTTCCACTGGTCTCAAATAGTTCTCCTCAATGATTTCATTTGTGAGGCTACAACTCGAGACACTGTGAAAAAAAAACCTCATTTAAAAAAAAAAAAGGGGTGGGGAAGAAGAATTGCACCAAACCCCACAGTGAGACTCAGAGGTGTAGAAAGCCACAAGTGTTTACATCAGCCTCACATGTCGAGGATGTCCATTCACTCACACTGTGTGTGGCTGATCCCGGCCGTGCTCTTGGACACGTGGCCAGTACCTCCAGTGGCCACCAGTCCTCGTGGCCATGTGGCTCCTGCAAGCCTGGGGACATCAGGGATTTCACACAAGCTCATACAGTGCCCACAGCAGTGACAAAGCAAAATGGGAACCAGGGATGATTCTTGGAAAAAAAGCATTTCCTTCTCACAAGGCCCATCTGTGAGGTCACTTCCCAGAAGAGATTTTCCGGGCAGTATCTTGGCCAGGGCCAGCAAGGCAAATATCTCAGTCATTGCAAGTAAAAGCATGACTTCTGGAAAACCCAATGTTTTCACTCCTGGAAAGAGCTAGGACATGTAAGACACCCACAGCAGCACAGTGTGAACACCCTCCTTTCCAAGCCCACTGGCCACTTTGAGATAGAGCCACCTGAGCTCAGACAGCATCCCTGAATCACCAACAATGGCTCCTCTGCTCAAATAAAGCAGATCAAAGACACAGGACAGACTGTCCCTGGGAAGCCTGTGGGTCCAATCCCACCAGCTGCACCAGGTACACTCAGCTCTTTCTGAGTGTACTTCTGCTTCCAGCAGGAATGGCAATGGCAACACTCCTCCACAGACTGCACATCCTCCTCCTGATCCAGCCTGTGAAGCCACATCCCTGTCCCTTCTCTTCACCCCATCTGCTTAAGGCATTCTCAGAGCTTTCAGGCTTCCCTGGGGAGTACAGTGGAAATGAGGTTTCTGCTTCTAAAGCAGAGCTTTCTGCTGTGCCAAGGCATGTGCCAGGGTCACGACAACTCTAACATCACCAAAGAGCAGCTGTGAGAAATGTCCCTGGACTATTTTTCCAAAGGCCTGTAACTGGTACATGGGGTATTTTCCACCTCTATTTATCTTCCTTCCCTCTCCTCCATCTCTAAAGTGTTTTCCTCAAAATCCCAGGACACTTGCCCAGTGTGTCAGAGGATGAATTGTGCTCTGGTGGATGACGGGTCATTTATTGTCATATCCACTGTGGCAATGCAGGGCAGATGCCCAGAGCTCTGGTTACAGTTCAGACACACTAATCAGTAGGATCTGTGAAGAAACTTATGGTCTTTCAAAACATTCACATGATTTCTACCAACAGATTATATTGCAACAGGACTCTGTGGTTTTGTGTTTCTTCATACTATGAAACTGCTGGAATAAAAACATTTCAGGATAAAGGGGGGAGGATCTTACAAAAACTACAACAAAAAAGTGACACAACCCCTCCCCTGTGCTGTGGGATCCTCCTTCCCCTGTTCTTTTTTCCACTTCCAGTATTTGCACTTGGATGTGCTCAGGTCTCTGGGGAGCTCAGGCATTGCAGTACCAGGCAAACCAGGCTTGGTAAAGCCTCATTTGCAGCCTAAATACTGACCCAGCTCTGAGTGGACAGGAGGGCCACTGCCCAGGATGGCCACTGACCCTGGTAATGAGCTGCTTTACATATCCTGAATTAAAAGAGAGACCAGCTCTGCTACCATGGGGTATCTACAAAGGCAGAACCAATCTTCCTCCTTCTTGGCACCAGAAAAGACAGAGGCATATTAAAATAAGACTTGTTTTCTGAGAGGGGACACTGCTTGGCAGAAGCTTCTCAGCAGAGCAGCTCTCTGGGGCCCTCATCCAGGCTGCGTGGCTGTGATCACATTTTGCCAACACTGCTGGGAAGCCCTGAGCCAGTGCTGGAAGGTTACAGCATGTTTTATGCCTTGTATGACATTTGAGCAGCAGTGCACAAGCCCACACAGCTCCAGGTTTCACTCAGGAGCCACAGCCCCAAAAACCTACAGAGTTACAGACCTCCCTATCTGCTCCTGGGAGTCCCACAGCTATGGGTTTATCACGTGGAATAGAACAGCATTCCAGTTTGTTTATGGCTTCATAGGCACAGACCAGACCCAGAGACAGGACAGAGGTGAGGATGGCAGATGGCAGATCCTGAGGGATGCACATGTGCTGACCTGGAGCTGCTGACTCTTACCCATCCTGTAGCACAGCACAGTGGCAAGGCAGTGTCCCTTTGAAATTTTCAGATAGCATTTAGGACACGCTTTTGCTACAGGATAAACAGAACTTAATGTTCCAAAAATAGACTAGTGAAATATTTCTGCCAGATCATCTCCTGTGCTCAGAGTAGGAAGATGTCATAGGCTGATTTCCTGACAACTCACAATAAAACACACCAAGAAACCAATGGATTTCTCCTTTTGGTTCTACCTGTAGGGAAGGAATTTGTTTGCTGCCATCACTGTGTTTTCCAGCATCACTATTTTAGAAACTCAAGCATCTCATTCTTGTAGCCACTGTCACAGGTGAACACCAAAAGAGGACAGAGAATGACTGACTGCTTCTGAAATCTAGCACATTTGGAAGTTTCTGAGTCTCTCTTGGTGAATTTCCCCATGATTAGTGAGCCCTTGCTGGAAGCACATCTCGACCTGGACACTGGGACTGAATTGAGCTAGCAGGAAAAGAAGGGAAGGGAACAAGTGCTTTGAGCACACGGAGTATTGGAGACAGGAATGTGACTCAGCAGGCAGTCATGGTGGGTGCAGGAAAAAGCAGAAAGGGATAAGGAGAGAAAACACAGCCCTGAACACTCTTACTCACAAATACAATCCTTACTTGCCTGAGAACATGACTCAATCGTGCAAACCATATGAGGATTAGAAGGAGCTTCCACCCTTTCCTTTACACAGATGTATTTACATATAGCATTATTCTCCATATTGCACTGAGACTACCATGCATTTCCCCAAAAGGTTCAGAACTATCGATAAAACTCAGGATTCAGAAGCACAAAAACAATTCACTTTGTCTTTCCTTTCTGTGGATGCCCAGTGGCCCAATCCTGGCAAATGACCTAGATTCCTTGGAGAAGAAATTTAATCACTTGCAGGGAGCTGATGCTGAAAAGATCACAATATTTGTTCTGTGATCCAGCCACAAAGACGTCATCAAGCTTACAGCACGCTGATTCCTCATGAATAATCTGCACAGAAATATCATCCAGGAAGCTCTTTACAGAGAATGGGAATGTGCAAATACTATGCTGAGGTTTTCAGCTCCATGGGCATGTGACACTGCTTTAATTTTATGTTCAGTGTCCCAGCCAGAAATCTCATGTGGCAGCTGGTCTCCAGAATTCTGTAATATGATAATTAAATGTCTGCCTATAAACAAGTGTTTGTATTACAAGTGCTTTCCCATGGTATTTATCTGTGCAGCAGGAATCTGAGGCAGGCACAGAGGCAGCAGCAGTTTTTCTTGGGTCTAAGCAAGTCTCCTATCCCCAGAGAAATAGAATAGCACAGTCCTGGCAATAAAAATAATTAGTTCTATTACATTTATATGGGATATGTATCTTTTATTCCAAGGAATTCTCAAAGCTATTTACTACCTGCATATCTATCTCAGCATGTGAGATTGCTGCTCCATTGTGGGCCAATTGCAACCACGAAGTCTCATGGGGAGTTTGCAGAGTCTCTGGCTCTTCTTTGGAAAGGAATGCAATGGTTGCTACCAAAACCTCTGGAAGGAGGGGGAAAAAAATCCCATGCCATTAAATCCAGCCACTTCTGAAAGACAGCTGTGCACAGAAACTTAGGAGTCCAGGACAGATCATGAGAAACAGTGCCCCAGGCAGCTGGAAGCACGTGTTGACTTCAGGTGGCTGGGAAAGCACCTACTCCCAAGCAGCATCCACACAAGACACTGATCCACGAAGTCACCTCACTGTCCTGTACACACCAGCCAAAGACTTGCACAGGAACCTACCTGCAATTTCTCATGATGTGGGTACTGGAAGGTTGGGACAAGCCTGACACCAAGAAGCAGTGGTACAGGGACACTCCAGCAGTGACCATGCCCTCCCTCCGTCACTTCCATAGACACTCTCATGTGGGCTGGACACCACTCCTGGGCTAAAAACACCTTTTCCAAACCAGCAGAGCAGTGCAGAGGATCCGAATGCCTCCCAGCAATTCCCTGTCCTGGCTGACTGAGCTGATGTTGAGCCTGAGCTGAGCTAGACCAAAGATGTAGTCATGCTCACACAACCTCCCGGGTGAGCCAACAACCCCTGACAGATGGGAGCACTGACTGGAACTCAAACCATCAGAGCCCTGACTCTGAGCTATGGACACCAACCCTATCCCAGCCACTGAGCAGTGCCACTGATTTCTGCTGAAATCCTGCCAAGGTCAGACCACCTCAGAAAAGTCCAGGTGTAATTTTGCCTGCTGAAGGCAGGAGTGCATTTTAAGCGAGAAGAGATTTAATTAGTGCTATTTGAACATGATGAGTTAAAAAATTAGGAAAGGGGGGAAATGAAGGCAGACAGAGCTCCAACAAATATAAATTTTAATCTCCCCTCTGCGAGCTTAAAAAATGTGGGAGAGTTGAGGAAGAGAAGAGAAATTCCCAAAGGGAAAAAAATGTTTCTTCTAACAAGATGTCCCAGACTAAACCACAACACAAGATAATGCAGGGTTTGGGAAATAAAACCAAATAGAAAACGCCTGCAGTTAAGAACCCTGCTGCTTAAAAGCAGCCCTGAATTCCCATCACTGCAGGTTATGCTGGAGTGGTTCTGCTTTGCTTTGTATTTAACACTACATTTCACTCCTGCTCCTGTGGAAAGCCAAGTTTGGACGTGGGATTATGGCGCAATGGCTGCTGACCACATTAGCCATCTGGTCTCCTGCAGGTCTGAGCACAAGCCCAGGTTCTCTCTCAGCCAAGACTCGTTGGCTAAACGAGGTGACCCTTCTGATTTGCCTGTCAGACCATCCCTGCTGCTGCGCCTTCGCCGCTGAACCGCGCTCCCGACCTGCGGGAAGGAAACTCCGCCGCTAATGGCTCACCTGGCAGAGCTGCTGCCCCTGGCCAAGGCAGCCCTTGCCAGGCCCAGGCACGGCTTGTGATGAATGGAGAACACATGCAACAAGTCTGGCCACAGCTGAGCAGCCTCAGCCCCCTGGATGGGAGCCAGCAGATGCAGCACCGCACATTTTACGACGCACACGGACGGGGAGTGTGGTCGCCCATCCCCAGCAGCAGGCTCAGCATCTCTCCTCCCTTATTTATGGGAAACCTGTTCTGCCCAAGGTTCATGCTCCAAAGAGCTAAATATCCACTGACATAAGCCCCCAGTGATACCTGGAATTAGATTGAAACTTGTCCTAGTAATTTGCAACAGGGCAGGAACTTTTATCTGCTGTAAATCGGAGCGAGAGGGAATGAAGCAGTTCCAGGCAGATCTGCTTTGTAGCGGAAATGCCTTAAATGCCCAGAGGAGCACAGCATAAAAATGGAAACAGCCTGATATAAAACCTCTGACGTCAGAGGGGCTGTTTCCTCCAGCCTCAGACAGCTCTAATAAAAATCCACTGAGAAGTTCCAGAAGCAGCATTTACTTTGGAGTCCAAAAGGCTTGTTCAGAGTCTGCTATAAAAAAATTTTATTTATTTATGGGAGCTGGTGGTCACCCTGGTGTGCTTCGCAGTGCCTCCTGCTACTGCAGAGAGACCCACAGCCATGGATGCTGCCCAGCCAATGGTACCCAGCCATCAGCTGTGTGCTTGCTCCCCTGCTTGTGGGGGGAAAAGCACAAAAAAAAAATAAATTTAAAAGTGCATTTCCTGGAAGCTGCAGTAATATTTTCTTTCCCTCAGAACTGTGGTAGGTATATCCCCCATACAAGGCTTGTTTCTGTCTTATCACATCACCCTGCAGAGAGTCACAGTCGCCTTCCATGTGTCCTGGGCAGAATCAGTGACACAAGGGCTGTTACATCTCACAGCTCACCCTGTTAGTCACAATCCTGGCAGTTTTCCTCATCTTTACATCCCCAGTCCTTCTCTGAAAGACTCAGCTTGCTTACATCCAACCCAGGTCTGAACATTTTCCTCCCCACCTCAGGGAAGGACACCCACTGGGGGACAGATGAGCTATGTAATGGCCTCCTGACATTTTTGTAAGGCAATTTGAAAGGTGAAAAAGTAAATAAAACCCTCCTGCCTGGGGATGTTTGTCTCTGTGGTGGCTTGCACTGCCTGGCTGACTGCAGGCTCCCTACCGGGGAGGAGCTCCCTGCAGAGCACACGTGTGCACACACCCAGCCTGCACCGTGCCCACAGTCCTCCACGAGAAACCAGGCCAACTTCCAGAGTATTTATAGATCTTGAAAAACAGCCAGAACCCTCTCTCCAAGAGGATGCACAATTAAACATTGTGCAAAGTCATTAAGCCTTACAACACCGACTGCACAGCCCTGGTCTGGTAATGGGGGTGGCAGCTCCTCACCAGACTTCATTAGATTAGTTCAAATAATTGCAGGCACCCTAAAATACCTGTGAAATCCCACGGATCCCAAACACAGAACAAAACAATTGCTGGCAACGACAGAGGCATTAATGTACTTTTAAAGTTCAGCACAGGCCTCTGCTGATGGCAAAGAATCCAGTGGCAGAGACATGAATTTACATTTTCATCACACAACAGTTCTCTGCTCCCCCTTTATCAGAAGGAAATATTTTACACTTTTGCATTTTAATTTCAACTCCATTTTGAAGGAGTTCCAGCCCTCTGACAGATGCTATCCCACATGCAGAAGGCCTTTGCAGGCAGCCCCTGAAGTTAATGGGGATGAGGTTGATGGTCTAAATTAAAAGAGTTCTCTTTTACCCTTGGACTTTCTTTAGCCTGTCTGACAGAGGAGATTAAGGAAGTAAAAGTTCACAAACGGATGATTTGTCAAGGGATTGTCACAGGTTAGCTTTTATTTAAAGCTTTCTCAAGCATCTTATCTTGCTGGGCTTTAAAGCTGAGCAGTCACCTTGGCACCCACCTCTGTTTCCTGAAGTGTAGTTATAAAAATGGCTGGGGAGGCCACTTGAGCTCCCAGGACACTGAGAGCCTGTGACACTGCTGTGCTAACGAGGGCAGATAATCAGCAGGCAGTGAGGCAGCCATCACAACCAGGCTGAAATGCAAGGTCTGTGCACTACAGTCCTGTTTCCAAGAGCCACAGGCACCAGATCCAGCAGACCCCCAATTTTCATGTACTCAAAAGTGGCTTTTTCAATCTCTAGACTGTAATATAACCTTGAAATATGAATGAAACATATCAGGAAATATCTCCTTGGCTCTGACAAGAGTCTGAATTAGAAGCTTCACACCCTGAATTCCCTTAAGCCCCTTCTCAGCAGCGCTGCATCCTGTCCCATGGGACTGTGGCTGCAGGACCACAGGGAATCTTTCATTTGACAAAGGATGTCTGTGCCCACTATTTTCACCCTCCTTCCCCACTCCATTTCCATGCACATGTTTCAACAGTTTCTGGATGAAGAGTATTATTTCAGTTCCAAGGAGTATTACTGCTTGGTGAGGTTAGATAGAATGTCACTGAACTCACTGAAGCTCTACCAGAGAAAAATATCACCTGAAATCACCTATCTGGGCTTCAGAGCAAAGCCATTAATTCAGCCAGACCATGGGCATCTAATTCCTAAAGGGACCTCTGTGAAGAACTGACAAAAAGCCATGCCAAAATCTGCCAGCACGAGAAGGGAACAGCTCGTAAGCAGACCATGTTCACTCGTTAGGAAATGTTGTTTGTTCTTTCCCTTAACATCTTCACTGCAGACTTATCAGGCTGCATTTCATCACTGCCCACTACAGCTTTAACAAAAACAAGTTCTTTTAATTAGAAAGTGGCTACAAGGCCTGAAACGCTAAGTGCTGGATGGACAGACAGACACTCTGACTGAAGGCTCCTCACTTTCATTGCTGTGCCACTTTCTGGCTCTATAGCCAAGATCTGTCTCCTGAGTGGCAAGAAGCAAGATTCATTTGATGTCTGGAGTGATCTGCCACTCAGATTCAAGTCATTCCAAATGATTCCCAGTACCACATTCCAGAGCAATTTCCCTGCCACGAGGGGCTGCATACATCCCATCTCCACACATTTACAGTGTGTAACTGGAGCTGTCTGGCAGTGCTCTACATATGGGCTTGAAAGAACGTTATTGACAGCATATTGCTTAAACTGGGTGAGCAGCTACTTCTCAACCTGTTTTCAACCTCATAATTCAGCAGTGTCCAAATTAATTTTATGATAATCTCATGCATCAATAAATTCAACTCACAGGTGGCTGACAGAACCCAAGATTTTGAAAATCATGTGCATTCCCCTTCAGGGAACAGACACGGGCAGAAGCAAAGGCTTGATTGCAGCCTGTGTATTTTTAGACACGTTAATTAAATCTGCCACATCATTTTAGATAGATGGCTCTGCAACTTTAATCCCAAGGTGCTGCCTTTCACAGGGATTCCTGCGGGAGTCAATTATATTTTGTTTGCATAGTGTTAACAGGTGGTACCTGCAACTCTAAACTCTGGGCATGGAAATGAAAATCCAAAGAGCAAATTCTGTTCACTTTGCTAAAACAACTGTAATTGCCAGCAAACATCCAAAAGCCTCCTCGGGATAAATTACCTTTCCCAAACTCCTCAGAAATATAGTTTGCCCATCTATCCAACTGCTGGTCAAGCCTGGCTCCAAGAAAACTTGGATTGTTTCCCCATTTTCTCCCTAAACTTCACTGCTTTTGGTTTCTTATAGAATCATAGACTGGTTTGGGTTAGGGGATCTTACAGACCATCTCGTTCCACCCCCCTGCCATGGGCAGGGACTCCTTCCACCAGCCCAGGGTGCTCCAAGCCCTGTCCAGCCTGGCCTTGGACACCTCCAGGGGTGAGGCAGCCCCAGCTCCTCCAGGAAACCTCTCTGCCAGCATCCAAGCCTTCCCTCAGAGCCTGATGAATTACCTCGATCAGCAAAACTTCAGTGGGGCTGAGGAACCTTTAAAATAGAGATGGACATCTCAAGCATGACATTTTACACATATCATTGGAGCTCTGGATCCACTAAGCTGGAACATGGGCCTGGCAACCAAAACTACAATTCAAAGAGGTATTTGTGCATTAGTTGGGATTTTTGTCTTCTTCCTCCACAGAGGTCCACCAAAGGCCAGAGTGTCCCTCATGAGCATGGACTGCCCCAGGTACCACCCAGCCCTTTTGTGGATATTGCATTACAAAGTTTCCACGTTGCTTTCCCACTGCCACAGAAAGACAGGGGACAGAATGTAGGTGACAGGATCACTACCCAGAGATGCCTCTTCCTCTCCAGAGCTCCCTTTTTACCATCCAAGGGTTTTTAGCACATCCAGTCTATCAGAAAACTGGCCAGGGGTCACCTTTATCAGCAAGTCATCTGGGCTGATTTATAAATTATGACAAACAACCCTTTCAGACTCAGAGTCCAAATACCTCAAGAGGCTGTTTGAGGAAGGCAAAGGAGATTTGGGGCACAGGCATCATTATCTTATCAGCTCTGTTGTAAGTCTGATAAGCTTCCTTTCTTAGGGTTTATTTTTCCAAGATTTCTCCATACTTAGACCTCAGTTCTGCATAATTTTGGTTGCATATCAAAGGGTGAGTCAAAAGCTTCATCAAGTGGGAAGAAAGGTGCATACGTGCAAAAAAAAAATGTCAAGTCCTCTGTACTTCATTGACTTTGGGATCTGAGGGGCATGAAAAGGCAGAACAAAACTGTGGGAGCAAAGCATTCAGCCAGATCACATCTGTCTTCACACTAAGATTCCCACAGAGAAACCTGAAAACCTCAGGAAAAATGTCATCCAAATTTAAATCCTGAAAAGAAGAATGAGAATGAAACTGCAAGTCTCTTTCACCCATAGTATGATTCCAGGCCAGTTCCTGGCTCTCACTTATTATCAATACTGAAGAGTGAGGCTCAAACCACTGAGGTTCACTCCCTTGAATGGATTTTTATTCTCGTTTCACACAGCACCTGGAGCTGGGTTTGATTCATTAGAGACCTGGCTTAGATTTTAAGGATTGAGCCACTTCTCTGTTCTGCACCTCAACTGAGACAGGAATATCATCTGAAAGATGCTCCTTTGAATGGCTTTCTCTGTCTCTGGTGGAAGGGCACACACTCCATTGACAGATGGAGCTTATTTAATTTAATAACGGCTGATTTTAATCAGACTTAGAGTTCATAGCAATTAGCAATTAAGCCCTCAGTTTCTGCAGAGGTCGCCAGTGGTGTCTCTCACAGACAGCTGGGTGAGACGTGGGGGGTGCAGGGAGGTGGCAGCCAACCCCCCTGGCCTGTGTGCCTGGATCAGGGAGCACCACACCCTCCCTGCACCCTGTCTGGGGACAGCGAGCCTCAGAAATGGTCAATCCACTCAAAAGTGCTGCTCTCACCCAAAACCATCCTGCACTGGGGTGTTTTCCTGAGCACACACTCCTGACAACCCCCACAGGAAACTGAAGCAGCAAATCTCTGCAGTGAAAATGAAACATTCCAAGTGCTTGTGAGCTTTAGCTGTCTGTGTGTTTATACACAGCATCCTGCAGCCAGGCTTGGGCTGCAGAGTCAAT
Organism: Nicator chloris; assembly: GCA_013400495.1. Lineage (NCBI taxonomy): Eukaryota > Metazoa > Chordata > Aves > Passeriformes > Pycnonotidae > Nicator > Nicator chloris. The sequence goes on along the minus strand of WAAE01018213.1, from coordinate 156,274 downwards.
GGACACCTGAGGCCACGTTTAACCCACCCAGTGTGCCACCGACAGACAGCACAGCTAGAGGCAGAATCAAGAAAAAGGAGCGTGAGGGTCACACTTCTGCACTGAAAAATCCCAGCAGGCTTTGTGAAACTGCTAAAAAACAAACCACAAGCCACAGGTGTTTTCAGAAGCTGAACAACTCAAACCCAGAGGTCGATTTCTTAGATGTCTTAGCAGCAGTGGCAAAGTGATCTGCCTAAATCATCACATCAGTTATTGTCCTGCCTGGCCCCCTGACACTCACTTCTCCCTGGTTTGAATAACTTCCCAATACTTCTGCTGTTACAGTCAATGAAAAAAAAAACAAAAAACACCAAAACTGAAGACCAAGGAGGCAGCTTTTGAAATAACAAATGACAGAAATTACTGTCCCAAAGAGAATATGACAAAAAACCAACAGTGAGGACTGTACACACCATAAATTTCCTCCCTGTTTTCCCACTACATCAATAATGTTAAGATTAACATCCTCGAATCTGAGTATTTCAAATGCCTGAGAATGAGGGGAGCTGAAAATCTGACTTGTATCTTTGCCAAATCTTTGATTCCTGCATTATGCTTCCAATAGCTTATGAAAAATGTAATACAAAGCTCTAGGTGGCAAACTGCATTCTATTTTTCCAGCATTCAACACAATTCAAAGCATAAAAACAAAGCACAAGGTGGCATTTTCCCCTGAAACAACAGCAAAAGGGAATCTTATTTCTGTTCCCTTGCTCCCCTTCTGGGAAGACAAGGAGGTGTTGTTGTCCCATTAAGCTGTGTCCACCTTCTCAGATAAGGCCAGCTCGCCTCTTGAATTTGCATGTGAAAATTACCCAGCTCAGCTCTGGAAACGATGCTCCTGGGTGTAAAGAGAGGAGCTTTGCTGCTTTGAAGTTTGCAAGGCAGCGAGGATGAAGGCAGGAATTAACTCAATACCGATTACAGCTCCCGACCTCCTCCACATCAGACTTTTGAACATGGCACAGAAACACACTGAACAGCCAGGTTACACTTCTTTTTGCCATCCAAAGCCCTCAAAGAGACGAGACAAAAGCTCTGTTTGTTCCTGGAGCCCAGCCTTTCCTCTGAGCTGTCTGTTACTGACTCAGGCTTGTGTTGGAAGAACACATCTTCAGAGAAATGCCAACATCAAACACACCAGGGATTTTACAGGTGCACACATTGAGGCCTCTCTGTGAAGGGCTGTTTCCCAGAGAGAGCACGACCAGGGAAAGCACTGGAATATTTTAATAGTAAGAGGGGCACTCACTCATTCTTCTTTGGGCTGCTATAAAATATGGGCTAACCTTTCTCTTTTTAATTTTCTCTTGCTAATGGCTTCTTAATTACCATCACAGAGTTGCAGCTTGGATTCTCCACCAGGAAATCACTTAAACATGCACTTAACTCCTTCATTTAAACAAACAAACAAACAAACAAACAAACATTGCTTCACACCATTACTGAAATAGCTAGTTATGCTCTTCCCCAAAGAGGGGATCCAGTGCCAAAACCAGCCCTGAAATCCACCATCTCTGGAGCAAAAGACACCAGTTAAAGGCACAACAGCTCTGGGCAGCAGAGAGCAGAGGGAAGCACATCCCCAGGTGTGAGTTGGATTCACTCTCATGGTGCCAGCTGTCAGGTGGACCTTACTGGTCCCCCAGCCCAAGCCACACTCTTACACAGGGCTCAGAAACTTAATATTAAGAGCCCTGGCCAGGATGCACCTCACTTTGTGAACTTGCTGACCTATTTTCTTGAGGACCTCTGCATTGCTCCAGAATGGATTATCAATCTTCTGGTGCTCTCTCTGCTTGATAAATGCCACTCAAATTAGGCCACCTAAAAATAGCTGAGAAGAGCTTTGATATTTTTCTCTCCCAGACCCTGAATGCTCAGGGTACTTTCAACGGTGAACTATAAACACACAAACAATTATGTCTCAAGCAGATGAAAAAAATAAAACCAGGCAGAAGGAAAACAAAATAATTCCTCAGTATTTTAATAATGATCAAAGGAAAAGCTTGCTGAAGCACTGCCCAAGATCAGGAATGATCTGCCATAAACTGACCACTTGCTGCCTTCTACTTTGCTCAGTGTTTGCTCTAACCCATCCCAAGGTCCTCTCTGAAGGCTCTTTTGGAATATCATTCCTGGAGGATTAGATATCTTCTTGCTGGCAGCCCATCCTTCTTCTTGGCCATTATTTGCCTATTTGTTCTCATGTTTACCTTTGATGTGCTCCTGACAGCAGCCAGAGTCAGGCCCAAATGTTGATGAGCTGAACAAGATGAGCTCTTTTGATCTTCCCTAGCAGGCTTAGCAATTTCTGCCAGATAAGGACTTTGAAGGTCGCACCAGGATGGATGTGAAACCCGTGCCTCACCCAGATGTGTGTCTCTTACAGCCTCCAGCTACACCAGCAGGATATTTGGGTCATGGGTTTGTGGAGAATTATGACCACTCACCCTCTGAGTCTTGGCTCTAAGTTAGTGATCACCTATCAGCAGCAATCTTTAATCAGGGTGTGGAAATAAGAGGCTAAACTGAACCAAGGGCTGATAACAGAACAGGACCATGGTAAATTCACAAAGAAAAGAACTTAAACAGTCAGGCTGAGCATCCAGCTTAAAATCCACACTGACACCTACTGAAACTTTGACAGCAGACAGCCTTTTCCCTTTGCTTGCAGAATGGCACACATTCAGAGGGCTCTCAAGGCCGAAATTCACTTCTTCAGATTGGCTAATTTGAGTTGGCCCATTAAGTATTCTTAAACAGTCTTAGATAGTCAATTGTAATCTAGAAAAGTACTGTAGATAGGGCTCCAGCAGGAATCCTTGAAATAAACCACAGTAAAAAGAGAAAATGATCGTCCATAATAGAATCACTCCATTCAACATAATAGAAAATAAAGCATAATCAGAGATGTGAAGAGTGACACACTGTACTAAGCACCACGCATTACTCATTCCCTTCAAGTGATCGAAATTGCTGGAATTCTCTCATGTCTAGAGACCAAACAACCCCATAAAGAAACTGCTGAATATCAAGAGGGAGATTTTTCTCTACCAAGAAAAAACACCTTGGCAGCATTAGAGTCTTGCAGCCTGAATCTTAAAGGCTGCAGACCATATTCAAAGGAACAATTTTCGACTCGATGATGGCCATGAGTGAGTCCCATTACACCTCTGAGGCAGCTTCCCAGCCTCCAGGGCTCGCCAAAGCAGCATTTCTAGAACATAAGAGAATGAGGAACATTAAGCTCAGAGTGAGAGTAAATCTACCTGATGTATTGTTAAACTTGTCAAGCCTTTGTGACGAATCCCCGGTACCCAACCCCGAGCGCGCGTCGCCGCTGTCAGAGAGCAGCTCTGGTGGCAGAGTTTGCTCTCCCTGCCTTTACCACAGTGCTCACGTAAAACATGGCAGTGAACTAAGCATAACTGATGCTTTGTGTAAGTGTTTGGGTGTATGATTTGAGTATTTAGGAATTCAACCTCCCAAAACAAACTGGCTTTCACACGTACCCGTGTAGCTACTTAGTCAAGCCAGCAGTGGCTAAGCAATGTTGGGATGTCAGGCTTTAAATCAGGAGAATTCCCCTGATGTCATGAAGTGACCTTGAGTAAGAAAAGACAAATAGAGGTCTCATTATTCCTAACATACTCCATGCTCCAAGCTCTGCAGGCTTGCAGTAGTCCCAAACAGTCAGACCCTGGTGTGTTCAGCTGTGAGGAAGCGTGCAGAGGGCTGGTGTTCCCAGGAAGCTGTTTAAAGCTGGGTGTGAAAGAAGCAGCTAGGAAAAATCCCCCTCTTCCTCCTCCTCCTGAAAGCAAATCAAACATCTGAGAGAGCATCCCAGAGCAACTGGGTCCCTTCAGTGTTGAGCAAGAGCTTATTCCAACATCCAAGTGACTGTGTATGACCCAGCCATTGCTGTTCCTGTTCCTTAAAGAACTGTGAGCAGTAAGCAACAGGGGATATAAAAAAGTCTACAGAACCTCTGATATAAGCCATGAGAATCTGCAGAATTTACCATCAGAGATAACTCAGGCCCTGATTTTCCCACTGTACAGATGCCTTCAGGAGCTTAAGCCATCAGCACAGCTCCACAGTTTCTTCACAGTAGAATAAATATTTCCTCAGCACGTGTGAAAACTTGCACTGGAAAGACTTTGCTATGTTGTTAGAGCAAAGCTTGAAAGGCTTAAAGGTCCTGCCAAAACTGAGGAGAACAGACAGATTTTCAAGTCAAATACCAATTTCTCCCAGAGCTTTGGTAACAGTGGCAGCAAGGACACAAAAGTTACTGATGTGCTAGAAACCACAGACCTGCCTGAGAATGGTCACAGAGGAATTAAAGATTCCTCCCTCCCAAAAAGGTGATGAGATCAATATCCCAGTTGAAGATGATGAGATCAATCTGCCCAGTGCAGGCAGTGTGGGCAGAAAACAGGAGGAGCTGGAGACTTCTTATTGACTTAGCAGATACCTGAAAATACAGCACAGCAGAGAGGAAACAGCCCATTAATGCTGTGCTCAGTGTTGGGGCCCTCATTGCAAGAAAGGCATTGGGTGCTGGAGAGTATCCAGAGAAGAGCAACAGAGATGGGGAAGGGTTTGTTTAGACTTGAGAAAAAGAGGCTCAGGGACCTTGCCACCCTCTACAACTCCCTGAAAGAAGATTGTAGCCAGGTGGGATTGGGCCTCTTCTCCCAGGTAAAGAGAGATGGAAGAAGTGGCCTCAAGTTGTGCCAGGGAAGGTTTAACTTGGATATTAGGAAAAGTTTCTTTACCCAATGGGTTGTCAAGCATTGCAACAGGCTGCCCAGGGCAGTGTTGGAATGCCCATTCCTGGAGGGATTTGAAAGATGTGTCTAAGTCATCTGTATGAATTACCCCCAAATCTGAGCATCTCACAGTCTTTAATGCATGAACTGTCAAACATTCCTGTAAGGCAGGGGAATTATGGTTTGCTAACAAGAAAAGGAGGCACAGAGATGATCATTGCAAGACTTTCATCAAAATTTAGCAATGCCAAAAGACAGGGAGAAGCAAAATTCTGTTAGTTCCCTCAGCTAGTCCTCAAACAAGGGACTGTTATTGCTCCTATCTGGAAAATGAGATGGATTATTTATGCACAGCTGCATTTATTTGTTGTGAGGCCAGAAGCTGACAACAAAACAAAGATTAAAAAACCCAAATCTGTTCCTCTGCCATTCTTCCACCCCGCTCAGCACCACAGAGTCCCCTGCTCCGCCTGCGCTGTGACACCTGACAGGCCCAGAAACCCCTCTCAGTGATTTAGCTCGAGGAGGGGTTGCTCATGTTTTACATCAGGCTGTTGAAATGAATCCCTGCTTTCTCATCCTCCCCGTGCACCGCGGGGCTCTCGGATCGATTCGCTCCTCCCCGGCCGGGAGCAGGAACACGTTCCCAGTTCCGCTTCGCTGTGTACCTCTCTGCAGTGAAACAGGAGCCTGTCACCCTCTTGTCATGTTAGGGGAATAATATAATTTAATCTTCCCAGGCAGTTTAAATGAAGCTGCTCTACCCTGAAATAGATACATGGCTGTACAACATGCAAAAGACAGATCCTTCAATAAACACGTTCCCCGTGTCTGTCGCACGCGGGGGTACCGGGGATGGCCAGGGTTGTGCTCCCCCAGCACAGAAAGCTGCCACCTCATGTGAAAGGGACCAAAATCCTGTTTGTTTGTGCCACTTTGGGAGGTCAGACTGATCTGCAGATTTCCATTTCAAAGCCTTTCCTTTGGCAGAGGCCAAAGAACACGACTCCCCTGTCACTTCCTCACAGAGGACAGATTATTCCCCTTCTCTCCATGCCCTCAATAAGATCTTTTCCACCCTCCAACTTCCTCCTCTACAGAATGCCAGCCATCCCCAACTCTTTCCATTGGAGTACTTCCACTTATTTAAACACAGGAGGAATTTTCTGGTCTGCTCTCATCACATGGCGACTCCTCATCCTAATCCTGTCTGGTCATCCCTTTCCCTGTCCCCCCTCGCTGCTTTGCTGTGCTGGGAGCTGGGAGCACAGCTTCACCACGGGGGCAAGAATGCTCACAGCAAGGGATCATTTCTACTAGAGAAATAAAAGGCATAAAGTATTAGTTCACAAGAATCTGGAGCTCAGAAGGATTAGGTTCCTACTCGGTAGATGACTCCACACAGATAAAATCAACTGACCAATCCACCTTTTGCTACCCTGCACCTGTTATGCAAATCTAATTTCTGTAATTATAAGTACCCACACCTATCACAGAAAAACCAGCTGGTGTGTAGAGCCCTTGGCCTGTCCCCCATGCCAGAGAGTGAGCCAAGGTTCCTAGTGGGAGAGCAGGATTTTGCAGAGCTAGTGAGCCCTGACCATCACTTGCAAGGACATATTTGCCACCAGTCTGGGGGCTTTCTAAAGATATTGTTCAAATGCCATCAAAAAACCCTTACTGCAATTTCCTTCCACTTCAGCTGATACCAGAAAACACACTTGTCCTCTCCTGAGGAAGAAACAGAGCTGCAATCAGGTTGAAAAACACTACATATTTCTGAGTTGGAAAGTGCAATCCCCCTTTAAACAAATACCTATTTCCCACTACTCTAACATACACTTGGTGACAACACTTAGATTTAGAAACAAACTCCCCTTGCCAGCTGAGAGATGTAGTTTGTGAATTTGGTTACAACAGGCCACCAAATGGTGGGTTTTCAATACCAGAGAGACCCTTGGAGCAATCAGTTGCTTGTAAAAGAGTGTTTCTACCTGGTGCTCAGTGGTTTGGGGGCTTTTATACATTTGTAAGTGATTTTTGCATTTGTGGTCTTGTGGGACAAATAACACTGCTGGAACCAAACAGCATGACTAAGTATAACACAAACTTCTCTGCAAGTCTCTTCTGGCACAGCTGAAAATTCACCTCCAACGAGGCTGCTGTTACACAGAGCCCTTGGGCTGCTCTGGAATGAAGGCCAGGCACAGGCTCAGCTGCAAGAGCTGAAGTATGAGAGTAAATAATTTCTCTGGGGATTAAAACAGATTGCTAACTGCAGAGAGCCTCCCGAGGCAGTTTTAGGGACAAGTGACCAGGGCAATTGCCTGGAGCCGTAGCCAATGAGACAGTGTGACAAAGTGCTGGTCACTCAGGAGTGGTACCTGCCTTCCCCATAGCTCAGCATCAGTTCAAGCCTACAGGCAACTCCTTCTAATTAAAACCCATTTTCTTCTTCACGGGTTTCTTCTTCTTCTTTTTTTTTTTCTTCTTCATGGGTGTTTCCTGATCATGGGCAGGATAAAACCCCCATCCAACAGTGACACAAATCCCTGCTAGAAGAGTGAGACTTACACTGCTTCTGTCCCTTGTGGAGTTCAAGCACTGAAGCCCACAGCAGACCATTAGAGTATTTACTCTGGCATCCTGTATATCATCACCTCCTAAAAAATCTCACTGATCTTGTATGGGAGCCAAAGCCTGTACGTGGGAAAGCTCCTCTGCAAGAGCAGCCCCAAATATTACAGCTCCCATTCACACTGCTGACATTTGACAGGCTCAGAAGTGATTCATGGAGGTGACTGAGGAGAGAGAAGGGCCTGCTGGAGTGGGTCCTGATCTCACTCCTTCGAAGAATGAACAGTGACAGCAACACTAAAACAGCTTAGCAAGTGTCTTAGGCTCTGCCCTGCAAAGCCTGGGAGCTTCAGGTGTGGAGCACATCAAGTCCTGGGACACACAGTCCCAGATGCAGGGTGCAGAAACCTGAGCACACATCTCTGCCCCACACAGTGAGAGACAACTGGGAGGGAAAGAAGAGCAAAGAACGAAAGAAAAAGTGCTGCTCTGGAGCTGCCAGCCCTTTGGGGGTTGCAAGAGGTTGGAGCAAATGGTACAAACAGCACATGGAGATTCAGAACCTCAGCAGCTCCAGCACGGCCCTGTGGGGTGCTATTGCATGAGCTGTGCAATACTCAGGGCCATGTTCAAACATGCTTCTGCTCAACTATCAGAGTGTTTACAAGCAACAGAGCAGGCACAGTGCAGGAATACAGGTTGTGGCCCAGCTGAAGGGGGCTGAGCCAGCCCAGTGCTCAAGAGATGGTCATGGAGTCAAGGGCAAATGAACTGCAGCAGCTCTGTGCTTCTCCATCCATCAGTAGATGGCCTCAGCTGCTGAGCTGTGGGCTCTCAGCCTGCCCTGGGCACACAGGGAGCTCTGTTAGCTAAACCTCAATAAAGAGATTCTCAGAAAACACAGTAAATGCTGTTCCAGCTGCAGAGCATGATGAGGACAGTCAGCTCCCAACACAGAAGATGCTTCATGACTTTCTGGTATTCATTAAACTGTCACCCCAAGCAATTGGTCAGAAATTTTCAGGCAACACACCATGTCAGGGGAAGATCCTCCTTGGCTGAAATTTGCTGTAAATTTCCAACACATCACAGTGGATCTGTGGGCATGGATTTCAACAGCATTACTGTATGGGAATCCTGTTCTCTTCAGGCTTTGCTACCAAAGCTGAGCTTCCAGGACCTCTGTGGGAAGGCTGAGTATCTGAAAAAGCAGGAGCACACAGGAGCTGAGAGCCTCCAGGTGTGACCATTGCCGAGCCATGTGGCACAGACCATCCCTGGGCATCCCACAGCCTTTTATCTCAGAGATATTATGTTCCAGAAGTTCTGGTTGTTTTTCTTTCAATCCCAGCATTTTTGGGTTTGAGACGTTTCTAAACTTTTGGCTTCATTTTGTGATAAAAATCAATTTTCAGAAGAAGTAGGTGAATGTATCACCAAGAAAAACATTTCAAAGACTGACATTTTTCATAGTACAACATTTGTAGGGTTTCCACTGGACTTAGGGGCAAGCATTGATGCTGAACTTCTCAAAGGAGAAGGAATTCTATATTTCAGTCAAAGGCAGAGGACTCAACACCAAAGGATTTTGTAGGCATTAAGGAAAAAAAAGTGAGTTAATGATTGATAGAGCCGACGAGATATTGATTTTCAGAAGGAAAAATATTTCCAATTCTCTAGCCTCATCCTGCTGACATACAAGAAGCTGTATTCATTCTCAATAAAATTAAGAAAAGAATGAGGTGCCTTTTCTATGAAAAAGCCTGTAACTACAATAGATGCTGACCATGAATATAAATGGGAACATATACAAAATTAGGCCAGGCAAATTAGCCGGCGCTAAAAGCCTGGATATAGCCCACACGTGCCAAATATGACTCTGGAGAAATCTTGTAATTGCTTTAAGGACAGGCTTAAGATACTGTAAGTAAAAGCCATTGAATATGCCAGCAAAGAACAAGCAGGCAGCTACAGGAATATCATCGTGGAGAAAATGCTTCTTTCCATCTCCATCTAGTGGGTCTGACGAGCCATTGCTTTATCCACGATGCTCTTACAGCACCACACGAGGGGATTTAACCTCCTTATGTAACAAGCCTTTTGGTCCCCCAGTTCTTTCCCTGTGGTTTTCTGCTGTTCCCCCAGCTGCATCTCTCTCCCTGTCTCTCTTTTCACCACGAAAGAGTGATTCTCTAAGTTTCTCCATTTTGCTTAATAGAATTCATTGCACATTTAGGGCCATTTTACAGTGAGATTTACAGCAATGTCACCAATAGAGAAAATAGTTGTAAAATAACGGTGGACAGCGTTATAAAGCAGCAATAAAATCAGCAATAATGCACAGCTGTGTATTTATGTCCGCCACCTGTTCACTTCACTTTCCTTTTTTAAGCCACCTCTAATCAGATCAACCAGTTCAGCAAAGGAATGATCTGGTAATGTCATGCTGGAAAGCAGAGGCCCAAATTTCTCACAGACAGGCACAAAGAGAGAGCATTCACTGTGCATTCACTGTGCCCACGTGTACAGGCACAGACACAGAGATCATCATCACCCACACTACTCGGGGTCATGTACCAAATAAACATCTCTACATGCAATGTATGCACCAAAACATACATCCCCACAGAGACATGCACCGTGAACATATCTGAGCACACACTGTATGCACATTTATCAATCTGGATTGGCATTCAGAGTCTAATCCCCAGTTCCCAGACTGTAACCTGTAGCTCTCACATGGGACAAGTATTTCTTGGTGTGGTCTGCAGAAAGCTGGCTGCTCATTGGGATAACTCCACAGTGTAAGAAGGAAAAAGAAGATGTCAGCTCAATATCCAAGCCCTGAATCATCAGTCTGTGACAGGGCCTCAGCATGTCCCCACCACTGAATGATAACCAGTGGCCAAAGGGGCTCCAGCCCAGAAGCCCTTGTGTTGGCTGCCAAAGGCTGATGAATATGCAAACAGCAAGGCTGAAAGAGGTTATCTTGTCCTCTGGTCCAATTTGGACCATCCATGATGGGCTGTGCTCAATATTTCAGCTCCAAATATGTCTTCTGCTTGGTGCTGGATGGCTTGGCAAGAGCATCCTTCTCCTTGAGCAAGCGAGAGTGGACTGAGACAGCCACTGCTTGCAGAGAGCAGATTTTGTACAATTTGCTTTCCACCTCTGGCAAACATTTCTACATGCACCACTCCAAAATAATTGCTGTGGGATCTGTGAACAGCCTGGTGCATTTAGATATCCCGATTTGCTTTATGGATCATTTTGTGATGAACAAGGGCAGAACAGCCACCTTGGGTAACATCCAACCAGCAGTGATAAAAGGCAGCCCTGCATGCTGTGCCTCCTAGGAGGAATGTGTGAAAGGGTCTGTCAAAAAACATTTGGATAAACTATCAACAACCCTTCTTATGCAGCCCACAAAACTCTCTGGAATGGAAACTGCATGGGCTGAATTTTAAATTCAGTCCCCTCCTGACAGAGCCAGCCCTGTGGCAAAGCCCTGATGGTGACACTTGGGGCAGTTTTGTCTGGGCTCTGCCTGTGAGTGATGCTGTCTGGTGAACACACAGCTTTAATGATCACCTTGGAATTGGGAGCATTTCTCACTGCAGTGTGTTATTGCAGCAGGTCCCCACAGGAGAGGGAATGGGAGAACACCATGCTTGGATTGCAGCTCTTTTGAACTTCATTTAAGAATCTCAACATTTTGGTTTCCTTCTAAATACTTGGTATATTTTCATTTTTATCCAAAAACTGCAAGTTGTCCAAGTTTTAACAAAACCCAACCTCTTCCAGCCAAGAAGCACAGAACAATTCTTAGTGAAACAAAAATGATATCGTCACACAGCAGAACACTGCACAAAAGAACTGCTTGAAGCCATATTACCCCTGATTTCATTCATCACTGAGTCACTCACAGAGTGAGAATTAGCAAACACTTTCCTTTCTCTGCTCCTCAATTCTCCCACCCCTGCCCTGGGCATAATGAAGTTTTCTCTAACTCCAAAGCTTCAAGGCTAAGTACATTAAGAGTTGTAAAACATTCTTCCCTCAGCAGCTAGATGAAAAGGATATAGAAATTAAAACAATGTATACAAGATTAATACGATGGGGATGACATGAATCCCCTCGTGGAAGCACTGAAAAGCCACTGGATAAAGTCATTCAGTGATGACCCTAAAGCTATAACGAGCTTCTCATCTCACACAGCTTCTGCAAGGACTATAACGTGATGGGGGAAAAAAGGAATATCAGGCTTTTGTGGACTGAAGCCTGAAGGCAAATCTTTCCTTATCACAAGTTCTGCAGGTCAAAATAGGATCAAGAATCTTCGTCACTCGCAAGCAAATAATTACCCCAAAGGTGAAAGACAAGTAACTGAGGACTCATCCAAATTACACAGAGCTAGCGCAGCACAAAGCAAAAGATCTCTAATGTGGTGATCTTTCTCATGGTTATTTGTCACAAGTATCCCTTTATCTGATGGTTTCTGAGGAAAAGAGAAGGATCAATTCTGGTAAAGAAATCTCTACCCCACAGTTGAATTTTCAAAGCTGTGATAGATCATATGGACATTGTACAGAAATGAAAAGGAGGTCAGGAAACACAAGCAGCCAAGCAGTTCATATTGCATTTGAGATGCAGGAAGGATCAAGCAAGGATAAGCTGGATACTGCATAGAAGTTAACAGGAAAGTACACAAAGCAGTAATGAAGCACCCACTTCAAAAGCACAACCCCATTCCTTTCCACAGGGGCACTCAGATTTAAACTGAAGTTTGCATAAAGCTTGTGAGGAGAGTATGTGGGCAAGAAGGAGGATATGGAAATTAAAACCAACCAATTTCTACTATTTAAATGTCATCACTCAAAAAATCTGTAGGAGAAAAAATTAATCCACCTCACTGCTCCTAACAAGAAATCCCTTAATGCAAAACCCATGATTTTTTAAATCTTGCTTTCAAATTTGAAATTATTACAGCCTCTTTCGGTTCAGCCATCTCTTTTCTGCACAAAGTTAGCTCACCTGGAGATGTTCAAAGTTATATTAAAAAAAAAAAAATCAATGAAATTCATTTTTCCATAATCCCTGATCTTTAAACACCATTCCTTAGACAGACAGCAAGTGACCTGACCAATTTCAACCACATAATGTACTCGACTCCTGCTTGCTGAGGCCGCCTCTTGGGCACATCAGACCACATTTAATGCAGAGCACTGGGGATGAACAGAGCATCAGAAGATGGCTACACCATCCACAAAGCATATGATAAAAGGAAATTTAATGCTGAGTTCCATAGCTGCCAGCACCTGTGACACAGCACAGCTTGTGACAAGATGCTGCTCCAAGTTAGCAAGTCACAGTATTGTCACTATTTTATTGGGCTGCTGCAGAGGCAGCGTTTCAAAGCTGAGGTCAATATCAACCATTTTTAGAAGCAACATCACAGTGAAGAAGAGCAGCTTCAGCTGCAAACTCAGCTCTTGGAGTCAGGCCATGAACACCCTTCTCCGGCCACACGCCCAAAAGTGGAGGCACAGCTACAGCTGGAACATGGGGCCCAGGTGTTCATTTCCCCCAAGTCTCCCACACTATTTACTGACACTGGAAGATGGACTGGCCAAGGACAGATGAGTAAATGTTGCACCCTGGGCGTTTTGTCATTCCAATCATGTTCTGAATGAGCGTGACATCATTCCTTGCCATGGCAGGCAAGACCCCGAGGGAAGGAAAGAACTAACAACTCACACACACCAAGGACCTGATTCACCCTTGCTTTGCACCAGCCTTCTGTGCCACTGCACTTCAGTCAACACCTGTGTCAATCAGACCCGTGATTTTTATCAGGGATCTAGCTGGCTGGTTTTGTCTCAATAAAATAAAACATGGGGTTTATAATCCTGGTCCTGCCATCGTGGATGAAAACTCAGAGGTGTCTTCAGACAGGTCTGAAAGGGACAGATCTCCCCTTGATGCAAAGTCACCACACTGCTGAAGGCAATGGACTCTGGATCTGCCTCAAGGACTCCAGAGATCACTTAACTCAGTCACGTTCCTCCCACTGTTTGGGTCCTTCTCCACTACATTTTTTCCTACTTTGTCAAAAGCTACAGGTTTTTTCTTGCAAGCACAACCCAAAGGTCACAACTTCCTGCACAGATTCAGATACTGCAAAAAAAGTGTGAGAGTTTCCTTTTTTCCCCCCTCTGGTAACTTCTCAGCACACACTGGGTTGTCTCCAAGGCCCTCTCCTGTCCTGCAGGGCTGACTATCCTTTGAGCCACGTCAGAAACACAAGAAATACCTGAAACCATCCTGAGGCAACAAGGAGGAACCTGACAGATTTCAATGAACCTGATGAATCCCCATTATCAGGCTTGCAGTAGGAACACAAAAGCCCCAAACTTACAGAAACTTGGTGTAACCCACATCTAAAAAACAAAGAAAAAGAGCAAGGGACAGGACCAGCAAAGAGAAGGGAACCCTTCTCTGAGAACTGCTCCCAAAAGCCACACACACCCTGAAATGCACCACATGCACCAAGATGTCACCCAGTAGCGTGGGCTTGCTGTCATTCCCCTCCCAAACGTAACTGGAGCTCTGGCTCTCAGAAGTCCCTCCCTTCCTTTTCCCATTCATTGGGAATCTCAGGCACATGGAGATCTTGGCCTGGTTTGCAGTGTTTAGCTAAGATCTGCCTGCCTGCCAGTGCTATGTCAGGGTATTTGCTGTAGGTATTAGGCAGTTAGTCATCTCTGCTGCTGAGCCTGCAGCAATATTTCTACAACTTCAAAGCCCTTACAAAGAATAATATCTTTTGGCTAATTAAATCAGGATATAATGTAACAAAGGTTTTTTTTTTTCCTTCTCTTCCTTGAGTTTCTGCTTTCATAACCTAATCAGGCATTTTACTGGGTGAAACATCTCTATTAAGTCTCATTTCTCAGCCACATGATACAAAAACAGGATGATAATTGAGGCTGCATAATTGATGTGCGCAATGACAGAATATAGAAAAGGGCTCCATTAGCCAGGTCACATCATTAGCATACATTACGTTCAACAAGATTGCTCTCTTCACCTCCTATTTATTAATGGGTTAATCCAGTCCCATCAGCCTGAATACATCATTGTTTAGGTCCTTTCCTGTAAGATAGAGCAGCTCAGTTTGACATTAGGGAAGAATTGCTACCGAGGGCAATAAAATCCTGTAAGTGTCAGCGTTGCAGTGGTGCTGTTTGCAGAAGCCCTTGGCTCCCCAAGAAGCCAAGGATGTCATCAAGTCTGCAGCACCAGCACGTCCTTGGCAGCTCAGGCCTAAGCAGAGAGGGAGCTCCTTCAAGGACTCATGAGCTGTTGCCAGACCAGACCACACGTGGGCTCCTTGCATGATCCCACTCTCTGTCTTCAATTTCCTGCCTGGATTACCACGTTTCTCAGGGAGTTTACTTCCTCTCCCACTGGCATTGACACAGAGAGGTATTAGCTGCTGTTTAAAAAGAAACTGAAAGCTAAAATAATGTTTAAATGTCATATGAGTTCTGCCTCCCTACAGTGGTGAGGACACCTGGTTACTTCATTGCCTGTCTCCTGGGGTGAACCTGCTCCGAGAATTTGCTATGGGGTCAACCACTGCAACCCATCACCCCAAAATCTCTGAGGAGTTCACATCTGCAAGCACTGATGCAAAGGTAAAAGCTTGGTCTCCCACTGCTCTGATAACCAGTGGAGGAAAATTCTGTTCCTGAAGACAAACAAGAAAAACTTGGTGCAATGGGGGAGCTTTCTACTTTAGTTATATCATGATGCTAAAGAAATTGGCCTTCCAAATTTGGCATTTATTTAGGTGCCTTAGATTAACCACTATGAACAGCCATGATTCATTTCCTGAGCATGGGTGTCCAGAGAACTGATGGCCTTAGTGGAGTATTTCAACTGTCACAAACAAAAAATGAAGTGGGATCCCTGCTCTAGGTCTCTCCAGGCACTGCCTGCCACCTCCTGCCCTGTGCCTGGTTACAAAGTCCCTTGGGACTTCAAACCTGTCAGTTCAGAGTCAAGTCCTCTGTCATTTCCATGGAATTAATGCCCAATCCCTGGAAGTGTTCAAGGTGGGGCTCTGAGCACCCTGATCTATTGGGTGGCATTGCTGCCCGTGGAGGGGAGGTAACTAAATGATCTCTACAATCCCTTCCTACCCAAGCTATTCTGTGATTCTATAAAGTCCTGGCCAACTGCAATGTTCATTCCTGAGTTATCCTTTTGGCAATAATCTATGCAGGATGTCCCAAAGTGCTGCCATTTTTGCACCTATCCAGTCCACTGTTTTAGCACATGGAGAGGTCAGTTGTGCTCAGAGCTCCCTCGTGCTAGACACGATATGGGTAGATAAAGAACAGAAGAAAGCAAACACTGTCATTCTCATTTTTCACTTTGGTTCAAATAAAAAAACCTACATGCCTTGTCTAATCATGTGGAAAGTCTATAAGAGAATCAAACAGGTATTTTTGATCGTAGCCATGCTCCTCACCAGGGCAATAATTACCCACTTTCCTTTCCTGGCCTGCCATGCTCCACACCACCAGGAACAGAACAGAACCAGTGAAGCCAGGCTTAGGCACGATTCACTTACTGCTCCTTCAGGAAGAACACAGTCATCACAAATCGACATTTCCTGATTCTGGGGCTCTGCAGATGAACCTATTGTGTTGCTTGTCTGAGTGACACCTCTACAACACAGACACTTCTGAGACCCCCACAGTTAATCATCACTGCCAGGTGCTCTTCTGCCAAGCAGTGCAGCCTGCTCGACTTCACTGCTTGAGGAGAGGCACAAACCCTTCTCATTCTCATACCTCATTCAGAAAATGTCACAGGAAGACTCTGTGCTGGAAGCTGGTGATGCATTGATATATTTACCAGCATATCATCATCAGTATTGAGGCTGAGACATGAACATAATCAATCTGCTGCACTGGATCTCTCAGACATGTTAGAGTTATGTTAATAAGACAGCAGGTTGTCAGCTTTTCTAGTGAAGTACCAGAGTATTTTTTTTTAACACCTAATAGTAGCAATTCAGAGCTCAGAAGCTCTGGAATAAAATAAATGCTTGTACCTCTTAAATAGCCTTTCACTCATACTCCTTTTCTCAGAGCTGGTGTGGGATACAGAACAAAATAATTACTCTGGAGACCACTAGAGCAAAGCTCTCAGAACAACAAGCAAATGGAGCTTTCCACCTACCCAAGATGCTAAATTAAACCACATAGAGTCCACAGAAGTTCTCAAGTGCCACTGTAAAGTAAAAAGGAATTTTTATAGTCCTGCTTTAAATGAAATGGGCATTGTCATTCCAGCTGGTATAAATAGGGAAAGGAGGATTAAACATCCTCTTTGTTGCTGGACCCTGTCCCCAAGTTCTCAGTCACGAAATTCATAAAGCTGTTTTTCTGCAAAAAATATTATCCTACATTCAGCTGGGATAAAATGTTTATTTTATATTTATTTTTAATGTATATCACTTAAATAATTTTCATTCTGGTTTTCATCAAAGATAGTTCATATCCAAAGCCAAATAAATCCTCACTGGAAATATTTTCCCCATCAAAACTCTCTGTTTATCAGACCTGAAATGAAAATCAGCATAAAATAGCACTGTCTGATTTCACTCCTCACCCTTTGTGTCTTGATTCAAATCCTGCCTGGGCCAGCTGATGGCCAGGGAACTGCCCCAGGGATACCCAGCACCATCCCTGGATGTCCCCAGCTCTCCATTCACACCCAAACTAGGGCCCTGCTCTGGCTCACCACAGGATTACTCAGCAAATTCTGCCTGATTTGCATGGCAGGAGGCCCAGGGCCTGACTGTGAAAAAATTCAGTATCTGGAGATTTGGCTCGTCCTAGGAAGGGCAGATTGGGGTGTTAAGTGCCAGTCCTGTAAATAACCATATCCCTGACAGCTCTGTCTGCAGCAGAGAATCAGGGAGGCTGGATGCACAGCTCCATCTGCCTTCTCCCCTCTTCTGAAAGGCACAAGCAACCAAGACTATTTATTTTCCCAAGTGCACAAGACCCCATGGACTCCCAGCCTGGGGATGGCTATAAGGAGTTAGGGTTTCTTACTGAGTCAGGTTTCAGTCCTAGGAGAGTGGTTTTAATCTCTGGTAAGGTCAGCACAGCTTACTGAGAAATAAAAGAGAAAGGAAAGGGCTCTTTTAATTGCATTAATTATGATACATTCTCTTTTGTTTCTGATGACTGTTGCATTTTAGGATCCAGGAATGGTATCACTGAATTTTAATCAGAGATCTGAACAAGCTACTGAAATATGATTAGTTCTTCTATCTGACACTGTGATTACTGCTTAGGAGACATCTGCTGCTGCATAAAATCAAATCTTCCCTTTCTGTCTTCCATTGTGACAATGCCAGAGCTTTTCTCTTTTTTTCCAGGGAGGTGGAGATGATCTCAAGGAATGCAACAGGAAAGCAGCAGGGCCCAGCCTTTGGCTGAGGAGCACTCAGACACACCCTGTGATGGTTTTTGCCCTTTGCCAGACCCCTGGGCTGACAGATTGCCCATTTTCACAGCAGGGGCACAGCTTTATCTCTCTCTGTGTGCATTTGCATGCACAGGACGTGGCCCTTCCCTGAACTGCAGTGGGGCTGCCAACCCTTCCCATTGTCCTTGTGACACCTGGATGCAGGAATCGCTAGAGCAGCCTCCAGCTGGGTCTCACTCCTTCAAAACAAAACGTGTCCCTCTCATCTGTGCAGGTGAAAAGGCCTTTTCCAGGGTGGCTTCATCAGAGGGCAGATGGTGGCTTTAGGCTACGCCTCAAAAGGCTGATGGAGTGAGGTGCTGCTCTCAGTCCTGGGTGAGAGCAGCACTCAGCACCTCGCAAAGACACCATCCAGAAACTGAAGGCAGCAGCAGCAGAGGGGGAAAGAGAGGGAGAGAAGAAAAATGAAAGGAAAAAAAAAAAAAGAAAAACAACAACCCAGAAAAGTAATATTTTTCACATCTGACCTCAAAGCTGCTGGGACTGCTGTGAGGTGTTTTTCCCACTCAGGTTAGCCTGCTCTAAAAGGCTGTGGGCATCAAAGAGAAAACATTATAAAATATCTGTCTTCCACTCGCCTGCATTTTGCCTGTAATAGGTCTCCCACTTACACTGTTATTTTTTCCCCCCTCATTTCAACAGAGAACAGAGGACGGCTGCTCACCAGGCTCATTAATATGCATAAAGTGCAGTATAATTAGTTGCCACAGGTAACCCTTCTATAACTGTGTGAATTGAGCTAATGTGCAAATATACGAAGCACTGCAAGTAGGACAGTGTAAGTAAAAGTCCCCCATTTCATAAAAGGAAATATTTGAATAATATGCAAATGCACTGGATGTTATTAACAGGATGTCAAGGTTTGACAGTCCATGTTATTGTGGAAATAAATGAGTTTTGACACAAATAACTTAGATATGCATTGATTTTTTGAGCAAACGTTGTAATGAGATGTTATGTATTGTAGTGCAGGTTTATACAGATTTTGATGACTATTAGGGGAAAACATAACAGTGGATCAATTATTAATGTATTCATTAATATGCTCCAATGTGTAACAATAATTATTTTCTTTCTTTTCTCTCCCCCCCCTCAAAATGCAGTTCCTCTTGCATTTTTAATATACCTGCTTGAAAGTATATGGAGCAGAGTCAATATAGCATTGAAATCACAGGCGTCAGGGAAGATGAACTGTCCCTAACCACTGCTGACAAACACTACCCAAATGCTCCTTACACTCTGCACTTCTTCATTAGAACTCCCCAGAGGAGGCATTAGCTTCTGTTCTTTCAAGGAACCCCGTTTACATACTGAAGCTCATCATCAGGTCAACAGTTCCTAATGTTGGTCAGTGAGCTGATGTGAATTTCCATTGTGCTGGCATTTGCTCCTGGGAGGCAAAGGGAAGAAACATCCAGAAAGCATTCAATGCCTAAGGACAAACATCTGCTGAAATGGCTTGCTGGCCAAGTTCACCAACAGGGGAATCTGCAGTTGATCCATTCTGCTGAACCTGCCAGATGTCCCTGTTTTGTGCCATCTCGTCCCGATTTCTAAAAGGATTGTCACCGAGTCCCAGTAGGTTCTGTGGAGTCCTGCGTGGAAGGACAATCAGAGCCCTGCTCACTGCTCTGACTGCCACGCTCCAAGGAGTGCTCCAGAGGGCATTGGTGCCTGGAGGGGGACAGGCACGTCAGCATGGGCAGCCCAGCAGCAAGGAATCCTGAGCTGAAGTGGCACAGACCCAGCTCAGCTAGTTTGGGCTTTGCTGTAGGCCTGGACTTGCACAGTCATTTGCACTGGTGCAAAGATGACGCAGGAGGTATGGAATCCTCCTTCACCACAATGGCCACAGGAAGGTGTCCCAAAAGGCCAACCCCTTTTTAAGGCAGGTGATAAATGATTGAGTTTTCATTTCATTAGGATATTAATTGCTCTGAAAAAAAGAAAAAACAAACCAACAAAAAGAAAACCAAACCAAAGAAAACTTATCTCCGCAGTAAATCTTCCTAATTTGTAGGATCTTCTCTGATATTCTCAGGTTAAGATGTTCTGACCTTAAAAGGTTACACCATAACAGGATCACAGAAGGGAAGCCATATTTCTGGACCAACTTTTTTCCCAATCATTTCATAAACTCTGACAAAGCAGCAGTTGTTCTGAATGGTGGCCATCTGAAGAGAACTAGTCAAGCCCCTGAGTCTTCTCCTTGGAATTGCATCAAGAGAAACTGGATTATTTGGGAGGTGTTCAAGAAAGGTTCTTTTCTCAGGATTATCTGGCAAGCACTGCTGAGAGGGTTTGGATTCTTATAAAATATGAGCACAATCCACTCCTTGATTTTCCTGAAAATGTACTTTTCAAAACTCCCTGACTTTGCAGGAATACAGGACAGAGAAATCTTGTCCCTCCAGGAATCTTTCCTGCCACACAGGACAGACACTGCTTGTTGCTCAGTATTTTGTTAAAAGGTGCTGTATGCTGGCCTGCAGAGTGGGGAGGCAAGTGAAGATCCTCTCCTGACCTTTCTCCACAATAGGTGGGATCCATCTCACTTTAGCTCAGCTTGACAGCCTGTTTGGGATGGTGATTCATCCCAAATAACCAAACATGCTCCAGCCCTGTCCCTCTCTCTCCACTGGCAGTAAGTGAAGCCTGGATGAATAGCTCCAACTTTCAGACAAGCTTCTTGTCCGAACTCGATGACCCAGCAATTCCCAAGACCCTTGGGAACTATTGTAAGGAAACATCTCTAAGCTTATCACCTGTGGTTAAAAGATACTGCAGGAGGACCAAAGATAAACCGATTCATTCATCAGGACCTTTATATTTTCTGGGCTTTCTCAGAGTAACCTGAGACAGAAGTTACCCTTGGAACACCAAATGTTTCACCATGGTGCTACAAGAGCAGCCACACTGTCTATTTTGTGCTGCCCTATGGACCACCATGACTAGATTTAATTGCTTTTAAACTGTGACATGAACAAGCAAAGGCTGAGGAATGCTGTGAAAATACCCACAGAGAAGCAATCTAAGCCTGGATACCCCAAGTTGTGAAAGCAGAAGAAGAAATACAAGACCAGATTTAAAACTCTGGCAAGAATCACCAGAATAATGAAGAAGCACACTTGCTAATTGTGTGCATGTCATAAATGCTGGGATAGCTGGAGACTCTCTGCTTAGAACACTCATTTAATCCAGCCAATTAGCATGCTGCCTAGACCATTATCTAGCATTACTGTGGGTTTCATGGCACACAATGAAGAGGTTCATGTAATTATAACGTGATCCAGGTGACCTTCTGTACCACAGGTAATACATTTTGCCTCTTGCACTGTCTAATTCTGGCCAGCAGACCCGAGACAACCCCGAGTTGTTAAGCTACAGACAAGATTTCAAAAGTGTTTCCAGCCTTCAGGCATCCAAAATAATAAGTCATTCGAGGTCTTGTGTTTTCGAGAACAGGTACTGATTTTCAGGGGCAGATTAGATGCCTGAACATTTGAGGCTTTTGCTTTGGAGATAATAACTCTCTGATGGATTTTGCTCACAGTCATCATTGCTGGGTAAGTGAATCTGAAAGCAGCATGAGTGTATAATTGACTGCACACCAGGGTCTGGCTCGGCACAGTGACTTAACCAAGGAACAGGGAAAAGCTTCAAATGCCAAGGAAAGGGAATATTCTCCTTAGTCCATAAAAAATACAGTCCCCCAAAACTGCAGGTTTAAAACTCAAAGCCAAATTTCCACACATGGCTATGAAAGGTAACAAACTCCCTGAAAGTCATTCCCCTTTTCTCTTAGATACTTTAAAAACTCCAGTGTCACTCTCATATACAGGTGAAAATAAGGCCAGCAATTCCTACTAATACCAATGCCTCTACAGGCAAAGCTTTAGTGCTGCAGAACATCTCCTGTCTTTATCATTTGCATTTATTTATAAGGCTGCCGTCTCCCATCACTGGGTAGCATCACATGTTGCATATTTGTGTAATGCAGCAGAAGAGAATAACTGGGATTCCTGCTAGAAAACCCAGAGAAATCATTTCATGTTGGTTTTTTCCAAGCCAATAACAATCCCGTACAAAACCACCATACTTTCCCTGCAGCAATATTATGAAGTCTGCAAAAGACCATCTCCCAAGGAACAGACTGACAGCTCAGAATTAACCCAGGCCATGCCAACAAGAATCAGAAAATAGTTTTGTGTAACATTCTGTGGGATAACCAGGATATTACTAATATTCTGCTTATTACTTCACACCTTTTGGAAGGAGATGATCGAGTATTTTCTAAAAGGAGGGAAAATCCTTGCCTGCTCTTTACAGTTGCAGAAGTCAAAGCAAGGGGAGACGAAGTGAACTGCCTGTGATCATCCACCTGCAAAACAGGGAGAGATCCAAGTGTTCTGGTGATCTCCAAAGCCAGCAGTGAGCACTCTGCAGCTCTCAGTGCTCCAGGCCCCACTCAGCCACTGAGGGCTCCTGGCCAGGATGTGTTAGAGCTTCTAATACCCATGTACCCTCATTTCTTCTGCTCAGTGGAAAGCAAAGTGCAGGTAGGGACAGAAGACCCAGGGAGTGATGTATGGCTCCTCTAGGCCCCTGCATCCAGCCTGGAAGCTCAGACAAGTCTGGCAGCCCAGAGCTGCTCCCATCTCTCTGCACACTGGATGATGCCTCTCAGCTGCTCCTCCATGATCCTCAACAAAAGATCCCCTGAGCTGCCTTCTCTGATTTGAAGAGACATCTGACTCACTGTCTTACCTGAGGCATCTTTCTTCCTACTTGTCTAAGTGATATGAAAACCTGGGCTGTTTCCAGCTGGTGATACCATCATCACTTCAGCTCCATCATGTAGTGAAATAACGTTCCTTCATCTTAGCAAGGACTGCTCCATACATTTTTTTCCCTCTGCTGAATCACTCTTAATTTGCTTCGACTGACTCTGAATGAAGGAGAATGTGATCACTGTATTTTCAACACTCCAGTCCACCCAGAGGCTCCTCAACTCTTTCAGGTCTCAGGTCAAATGAGTTGATTTCTATGAGCTGACCCTCAGCTGTCCCTGTGGCTTGTGTCAAGGTACACCAAGGCAGTTCAGTGCTCTCCATGAAGGGTGACAAAGTTGGCAATGGGATTCCTCTAAGAAGGATTTTCCAGAAGGGAACAGGTTAATTCAGAGGATGGAGAAAGTTTACAAGGCTCTCCATGATCTCCTTGTCCCATTGTAGCTGCACTAAGTAGTTACAATACAGAACCTAGTTCCACAGAAGTAATTTTCCTCCTTTCACCCTCTCCTTCCTTAGTTCAGAGTCAAAATCAAGCAGAAAAAAAAAAAAAAAAGAAAAAAAAAAAAAAAGAAAAAAAAAAAAAAAGAAAAAAAAAAAAAAAGAAAAAAAAAAAAAAAGTAAAAACAAAATGGGGACCCAGTGTACAGGAAGCAAAAACAGGAACTGAAAATCAGGCCAGGAAAAATGGTCTTTTATAGTCAACATTTATTTCCTTTTTTTTTAAGTATGCAGTGAATAACTTTTGAGCATTTTTGAACTTTTGTTTTTCCCCACAAAACTGATTTACTTTTTTTTACCTGCTCCACCAGACAAGCAGGCAAATAGCTGCAATCCTCTCCCTGAGAAGCTTTGCTCAGGTTCTTGCCCTCTCTAATGTGATTGCCAACACAGACTGACAGCTGGTACCATCTGCAGTGCTGGTTTTTCTGATCTGGATAACTTCTCACTGTTCCAATGAGACAAACAGGTCATTTCAGATTAGACATCAAACCTCACCAGGTTTTGGTCACTTCTGGCCTGGCCCACATTTGACTACAACCTGTCACTTGCAAGTCATCTATCAACAGGTTGTTCCTACCTCCAAAAACACCAGTTCAATCATTCAAGTAGTAAACCACAGTCTTAGTCCCTGTAGGCTTTAAAATACATATTTAAATGAAGAAGGATATTTAAGGAAAGATTTTAGGGCTCTTTTTACTACTTCACAAGAAACTTGTTTGTTTTATTTGTCAAGAGGGGTGTATTTGGGAAAAAACAAAGAATATATGAACAAAAGGCAACTATACTAAAATGGTAAAATTCAGTGTCAGGCAAAAAACACATGGTAATGAAATGCTGAAGGGCAGCTCACACCACCTTTTTCCCCCTTGCCTATGATATGGGAGGTATGTGGCTCTCCATCACCAGTGCCTGCACACACAGGCCCCCAAGGTCTTGCCTTCAGCTCATTCAGCCCATGCAAAGTGGGGAAATCAAGAACACCAGAGCACCAAAGGTGGGGGTTTGCAAAGATGTAACGACTGTCCACGTAATGAAATACCTGCACTGTGCACAACGAGTCTTCACAGATTTGAGAGCACCACAAAAGTGGGTTTATGCAGTTAAAGAATATTTAGAAGCTGATAAAGACAGAAAACCTTGACAATACAGAAGGAGGATGCCTGCAATGTCCTGGTTTCCCAGCACTCATTCAATGCCGTGTTAAAAGGCCCTAAAAAGTTAGTGTGAGGATACTGGAACAGACCTGCCTTGTTCTCATGGCTGTGCCCACCAGATCTCTCCAATTCTGCATCTTTAACATCACACTTGTCATGGTTCATGATCTCACCCTGCTGTTCTACCTACGCACAGACCCTTTTCCCTTCATTTCTAAATTAAAACAGCCATCTGAAGGCACTCCATGTGACACTGTTTGCTTAATTATATTGTAAAAGGACCTTAATTGCTTAGGCTGAAGTCTTCAAATGTGTTTCAATATCCTCAACATCGAATTCCACATTCTTTTGTGAACTCAGGTTTAACTCACTTGAAAACCTGGACTACAAAAGAAGAGAAAGGAGAATGACTGCTTGTATAATGCACAGGGCCCCTCTCTCCCATCCCTAACAGGAAAACACCAAAGAATAAGTATGTTTTTCTTCTTTTAAGAAAAGCTTCTTGTCTTGATATGGAGACAAGAGGAAAAACATCACTATTACCATTAACTTGTCAGTGCTTATTTACCCTTGTTGAGATAAACACATGCCTGAGTCATTTCACTTCAGCATCCAAACGCTGGCTCTTGTTATAACTTCACATATAGATTAAAGAACCTCTTACAAAGTAGTGTTTTCCTGCTGTGGAGGCACTTAACACTGAAGACAAGTCATCTCTCAATCTTATTTTTGATGAGCTAAAAAGATTGAGAGTATCTCACGGCAAAGCATTTTCCCCAGCACTTCTTTCCTACCTCCTCTCCAATTTACCAGTATATTTTTCAGAATGGGAGCATGAGAAGAATCAAGATAAAGCAGAGCACCACTGTGATGCCTGAAGTTTTAGCTCTCATATTTTCCAGATTCTGTACTGCATTGGTATATAACTCTGAACTTTATATAAGGTGTTAGCAAGTTCCCTTCACAGCTTAGTTAGACAAAACAATCCTTTTCTAGCCTGAGAACCAAGGACACCATTGCAGCTTTGGGCCCAAAAAGTACAAACAACAGGGAGTTGAGGAGAGCAAACTGGCAGGATGGGACTTCATAACCTGAAGCTGTAATTGGACAATTAACCCCAATATGTAAATGACCAAAACTTATAAAAGTGTGAAAATTCATGACCCGTTGTTCATCTTGGGTGTAGCCATGGCCGGGCTCTTGTACTGCCCAAAGTGTATCCTTCAAAGTGCTTTTAATAAATACCTACTTTATTCCTTTAACACTGCCTGGCCTCAGTTCTAGGTTGCCTCTCCAGGCATCAAGTGGCTTCCTAAAGACAGGATTGATGTTGCCTTCTCCTCGTGGATGAAATATCCATGACTCCTGTAGCCCTGCAGGATTGGCACAGGAACAGGGGGACTCTGCAGACACATCCACAGGGAAGGAAAGGGAAACATATTCTCATTTAAGGTTATTAAAATCTACATATTCTTGTGGACAGGATCTACTTTGCCCTAATAACCAAGCTGCAGCTCCAAGGAGGAGTTTGCTTCATGATTCCCTTTATTCTGGATGGAATTGTGCACTGACTTTTTGCACTGGCATTGCTGCAATCCCATTTTTAGCAATGGACCGACAAACATGTATCTCAATCATGTTTTCATGGCTGCTTTTACAGTTTAATGGTGTGTTATAGTTTAAATGGTCACCAATTGAATGGGCCTTGTTGGTTTATGAAATAGCTGTTAATATTAGATTGCACAGTTGGGAATATTACAGCGTGCACTTGTGCATTAAATATTAATTTGTCTGGTGAGAGCTGAGACTATTTGAAGTGTAAGAATTGAAACTTGGGCAGGGCTTCAGTGTGTTGTTGCCAGTGACTTAATGATGTATGCAGCGTGTGCTAGCCTGAGTCTTTGGGGTACCACAGCCTTCAGTTCAGGCCCTTGGCCTGTATTTTCCATTGTCCTTGTCATGATGAATACTGAAATAAAGACATACAGATTTCTGTTGCACATTCCCTCTTTCAGCTATTCCAGGGCTTTTTCCAGATGATCAATCTTTCCCTGCTCAAAATGGGTCACACAACACCGTGGCAAATACCATTTTTGCTGCCAGAAGCCTCTTCATAGTAAACTCTGCATCCCCCAAGGACAGTCTATTGCCAGCTCTCTCCTCTTTTGTGTAATTCCTATTAGAACAGTCAACAAAAGGCTATACTGATCTCTCAAACGCCATCAGAAACTCAGGAAAAATCAAAATCAACCACAGAAGTACTCACATTGAAAGGGGTTGTTGTACATGTCAGTTAAGCAGAAATGGGATGGGTGAATAACTCATGAAGCAGCAATTTTTAGCTTTGGTGATTCCAGGTATTGCATATTAGCACAGGAGTTGCCAATATGTAACACCTGTGCACCTGCAGAGATACTGAAAGATTTACTGCTCACAGACCTTCAGAGGGGTGCACTGGATAGAGATTGAACCCATGACACAGCTAAAAATATTCTAGTCCATAAATCCAGAACCTTGGTTTTATTAAAAGGACTGAGTGAAGTTGTTCAGAGTTCAGCCAGCTTAGCTAATGTGAATTGAAAATGGATTTGGTGCCTTGGCTACTCCACGAGTTATTTCTGCAGCTGAACCTGGTGTTTACCCACTCATGTGTTCATGAACAATCTGAAACCTGTCCATGTAAAATCCACCAGCCACCAAAGTGTCTGCTAAACTGTAGAACACCTGAGGCCATCTCCCTGTACCACAACAACCGTCTGCCTGATAGCCAAAGCTATTTCAGGGTGGGGTTAGTATCAGTATTTCTTATTTACTTTGCTTGTTAGGGAACTGGGACAGCAGTCAATGCTAGTCAATTCTTCCAGAAAAAGACAATTCTCAAGTATCAAATATGTACCTCAGTAACTTTACACACAGTCCAACTGACTTTCTACAGCCTACCTGCATGGTTTATATTACAAAGAAAACACACTGGGGGACTCAGATGGTGTTACCCTGGAGATTGCACAGGATGGGATATTCCTCTGACTCAAACTACTGTAAATTCAAAACCCAGTCAGTATTTTACTCCAAAGATATTCAGTGCAGCCTCTCTAGGTGTGGTCAGCAGAGTGTGCAATGCATCTTGGGCTACTCTGCTCCAAAAGAGTTTGCAAAACTGTGTGAAGCAGCACTGGCGGTGAACTTGTGGAACTTGCTGCCACAGGAGGCTGTGGAGGCAGAGGGTACCTGCAGTGTTTAAAGGGATTAGAGAAACTCATGGACAACAGGTCCAGCAGAGGCACAGGCAGGAATTACCCTCTGACATCCTTAATCCAATGATTACAGATGCTGGAGGCATACAAAGGGAAAAGGCTGCAGAAGGTGGCTGGAGTCCCACACTCCTTCTGGACAACAACTTTTGGGGGCAGTTTAAGACACCCAGGCTGGATGAGTGATTGCTCTGACCAACCTGTGTTTCCTAAGCCTGTTGTTTATCTGAAAGCCTTTTTTTTTTTCCACCCTGCAGTTGAAGGCAGACCTGAGTGTGTTTGACAGGAGTGGTGAGCTCCTGCCAGATTGGAGGGAGCCTTAGGGTGAATGATCCCAGCATGGCTGCAGGTGGCTTAAATACCAAAAATATAATAGCATTAACAACAGCAGCACTGCCCACTTCATCCAGTTTCATGTCACTCCTGGGGTTTCTGATAGAGTTCAGGACACACATGGAAAATGCAGAGACCTCATACAGCTGCTCTGATACCTGTCTCTGTCTGGTGAGTCAAAGCCCCTCTCAAAGGAGATCTCTCAAGGACTATTTCTCTGATATTTTCTGATTAACATTTCCAGGAGCAATTTTGCTTTATAAGGAAATCCAATGAATAGAGCTACTGCTGAGCCTGCAACTTGCTTCCCATGATTTCAAAAGTGACTGATGATTTTGAGTACCTCTGACTGCAGCTGGACATTTCAAGATGCTTTAAAGGGCCCCCAGTTTTAGATGTCAGAAGTCCTACAGAGGAAAACTTTTGCCCTCTTTCCACACCTCAGACTGTGCAAAGAAAAGAAAACAAAATCAACAGCCTTTGGAAAAACCTGAAACTCTGATTTTGAGATGAAGCACAAGAATTAAAAGGGTAATTACAGCTGCCAAGAGAGGAAAGACTTCAGTACATGCCTTCAGGTGAGCAGATACTTCAGCACTGGTGAAACATATGGCTTTATCTCAAACACACCTTTGACATTTCTAGTGTATGTGTCTGGGTGGGAATGGGTGTAAAACAGAGCACAATTCCTGTAAAAAATGGAAGCAGACTTCAGAGCCAATTGGGAAACACATGGCGACACCAGATAAAAGAGACAGACAGAAAATAAAAAGAGCAAAAATTCTGCCAAAGGGGAAAATCACAACTCACATCCTCTGCTTTGGAGATGGCTCTGTATGATTACAAGCACGCTGTGAATATGGCTGTTCTGATAAAAACAGTCTGCACTGTTCACACAGGAAAGCTCTTCTTTGGGGGGCAACACGTTCTTAGCTTCTGGTTTTTTTTCA
This sequence comes from Nicator chloris, assembly GCA_013400495.1. Lineage (NCBI taxonomy): Eukaryota > Metazoa > Chordata > Aves > Passeriformes > Pycnonotidae > Nicator > Nicator chloris. The sequence goes on along the minus strand of WAAE01018213.1, from coordinate 127,320 downwards.
TTTCCCCCAGAAAAGCAGCTTTTGGGTCCAACCAGCCAGGCCTCTTGCAAAGTCCAGCCTAGGAGTGAATACCCAAACACACACCCCAATGCCTAAGCACATATTCTTTTGAACCACAGTGACAGCCTCATTTGGAAACAAATTAGGGGTTAACTAAGAAGTCCATGACGGAGGCAGAATCGAGTTTCCCTTTTCCCCTCACTGTCTGTTAGAATTAGAAAGTGTCTATGAGCAGTGTGTGTCAAGAATATGAACATGAGATGTCATTTCTCCTGCCTCTAATTGAAGCCAAGATAAATGAAGTGGAAAGGCGGCGTCCAATCCAATCAAAACATGAAAAAGGTATTTTGACATGTAAATTACAAACTTCCTGTGTATTTTGTCTCCCCAATTACACCCTCCCCTGTCATGTTTTTTTAAATTATATCTTAATCTCCCAGTCTCCTAATAATTATGTCATCATTCTTGGGCCTTGAACACTGTGTAATGGTATTTTATAGGATGTGCCATTCATTATTAACTAAACTTACTCCCTGTCCCCGGTGATGCTATTTCTCATGGTGTTCAAATATGCATTGTGTCAGTTCTCCTTTTGTAAATGTTAGGCCAGTTCCACTCACTGCTTCCTGATTAAATGGTGTGGAGTAGGCAAGATACTTTCAGACAGTTTATTCTGCCCATCATTATTTCATAGGGATGCATGCTCCCTGGTATTTTTTTAATGGAATGGGTGAATGGTTTCAAATGTAACTTCCCAGTCAATTTGGATTACTGAAGGAGCTCCATGGCTTTCATGGTGTAATTGACTGTGTTTTCTCTCCACCTCTTGAAAGGAGAGGAAGCACTGGCTCAAATTAAAATGCACAGTAAGGGATCGGGAGTGAGATCAATGCAGTGTCTAACTACACCTCCATGAGAGTATTTCCATCAGCTGCTACAGTCTTTACATCAGATCTAACAGAGCAACACCAAGGATCAAATTCATCTTGTCTATATTTAGACGTTGTGAGTGCTACATCTAAGGGAGTCAGCGGGACCAAAATAAGCACTCCTAGACTGCAATTCATCTCTGTCCTTTAAATGGCTATTTTTGGATGAGATTAATAACACCCCAGAAGTGCCTTTTTCTCTCAGAAGACTAGAGCAGGATTCCTCTGGATGTGTTCAAGCAGTGGAAGTCCACCAGAGGAGGAATCCCACCCCAGATGGAAAGGATCCTATCCCTGGAGTTAGGGACTGCCTCCCTAAGGGGGAGAGATGACTGCAGGGAGGAGGAGAATTTAGGTAAGTCTTGTGATACTTGATCTTATTATTAATGCAAGCAGTTACAGGTTATTGATGAACAGCACACAGAGTAGTTGCTCAACTTTCTGAGCTCAAACACCACCCACTCCATCAGATATTCAAGAATGATAGCAAATCAGACCCAATATCAGACTTTGCATAAACATGCCACACTTTCATGTTCTAGTGATTATCAGACAAAAAATGTTTATCCCTTATGATGTCAATGCAAATACTTCCTTAAATGAAAACACTTCCTTATGTATAGCTAATTCAGCAATATAACTTAACTGCTGATTTTGAGAGCACAGAAAGTGCTCTCCAGACATGACTTACACATAAACAGCTGGAAAAATTACAGAGAAAGTTACTAATTCCACTGTATTAAAAGTGATGTTAAACAACTTCTGTCTACACATAGAGTTTTATGTTCTCAGTCAAGCCTTCAGTGAGACAGGGGAGCCTGTGAAACAGAAAGTCATCCCAGACTTTCTGTTACTGAAGGCAGCTGACACACAAGCCAGTCCTGTTTTTCAGCACCCACCTGCAGGACAGGAATTTTGCCCTGGATTTGAACTGCTCCTCAGCTTTGCCTAAGCTCTGTGTAAGTGAATAATGATGCCAGTATCAAAGACGCCATATCAGGGTTTGGGTTTGGATACACCTGGGCAATCTCTTTTTATGACTGTAGCCAGTGAGTGCAGCAGAGGAGCTGCACAACCTCCTGCAGTTTGAGAGGGACGAGCTCAGGAGTGAAGGAAATGGAAATTCCTCTTGACTTTCAGCACCCCTTCTCTTTGCAAGGAGCTCCATATATCTGGAAAAGCTCTGCTCCTGCACAAATGAAAACCAGGAGCCCTCTCTCTGACTTTCACTCTTCCCCTTGGCAAACATCCTGCCAGAGCCCCAGCTCACCAGGCCTGGGAACTGCCTCTTCCCAGGGCCTCCTGACATGGACATCTCCTCTTTACTCCAACAAGGACAAAAAGAATCCAGCTCAACAAATGCTATTGGTCACCTCAGACTTATTTCTTCCTGGTGTGTTTCCTTCTGTTATTTTCCCCAGACCTATGGAATAACACCTGAGCTGAGGGGAGACTGCTGTGAACAGGGCAATATCCTCTCCTTCCCACGGGCTGTGGAGGGTCCATGTGTCTCCCACCTCCTCTCCCTCCTCTCCAGTGTCCTGTTTTATCAGTTTTCTCGTTGCTGACCTCTGTGCTGTAAAAGCCTGCACTTCTGCTCACCTGCCCACAAAGCACTCCAACAGCAACTTCTGCTAAATTAACCAGCAAACCCAGGCTAAGGCTGAAATATCTCAGCACAGAGCCCCCTGCTGAGGAGATCCCACTGCTCTCGGCCTGGCCCATTCACACCACAAGCATTCATCCCTGCTGGGAGCTGCATTTTTATATATTCCCAGCACAGTGTTGCTGCCCTGCTCATGCCCTGGCACCTTGTGCACGAAACCCAGCTTCCCTGGAGATGACCAAGCTCTCATACACCATTACAAAACACTTTCTCCAGCCTCAGACACAAAGTTTTGTTGCGCTCCTGTCAGGAATATCCAGAGGCACACATAACTTTCCTCCAGTTTCTCTGGGAAAAGTTAATCTTTCATAGGACTGGACAGCTGGTTTTGGGATTGAGACATCAGAACTGAACTGCTTTAGGCATCCTGTCATCTGAAGGTTCCCTACCTGAACAGGAAGAAGGATTTATTGCACCTCCTTCACCTGAGCTCCTGCAAGGGCCATCGGGCTGTGGTTTCCCAGCACAGGTTTGCCAGGTTGTGCTTGTCAGTCCCAGATGTGCACACACACCCCCCAGATGTGCACACACACGTTCACTCTGTGGAAAGGAACAGGGAGGTTCCTGCCAAGCTGGATTTAACCCTGGGAACAAGACACTCCATGTTCCTGCAGTTAGCCTTCCAGCACCAGGTACAAACCACAGGCAGTCAGGAGTGGTAGCATCAGTCTCACATTAATTAAAGCCACTTAAAATTACTGAGAATCCTTCTCTTCAGTTGGACCATTCTTTCTGCTCAGGGTTCATGTCTCCATCCAGAGAGACATGAACTATCCCACACAGACACAAACCTCATCCATCTCCTGGGGTTCTCACTTTAAGTGCATCACACATCTCTACCTAGATAAGGCTGTGGTTGGGGCATGAATAACACAAATTACCATCCAGTCTACTGTAACCTGGGACAGTTTGGCTATGAACAGCAAGTTTGGTATGCTTTTGTTTTGTCTGAATAGCTTTTAACTGATTTTTTATTTGAGATATAAAGACAATGATTCAGCAAATTATTAACATAATCCTTGTCAGAGCACTTGTTCCCATATTGCAGCAAACCCTTGACCTGTGTGTTATGCCTTTAGATGGAAATACATGAAGAGAAAGTTTCCTGTCCCAGTTTTTTGCGTGGCACAGCCAGGATGCATTTGCAGATGAATTGTGCTGTTGCTGTACCTCTTACACAGCCTGAGTGTCCCCATGAAGTGCTGCATGTACCACACAATGACACTTTTCATGCACTCCAGTATTCTGAAATGCCTTCCTGTGTCCTTCTCCCTTCCCACACGCTCTGGATGGATCTGCACTTTGATGGATCCTGTCACATGCAGCCCAAAGTGCTGAACTCTGTCAGCCCCAGTTTACCAGGCCCCTGCCCAGTGCTGAGCCACTGCTCCACCACAGCTCTGCAGGATTTGTTCCCGAGGCCCAGCACTATTAACTGGGAACATTAGACATTAAACTGCTCCTCTTGGGCACAGAGAAAGATGCTGCTGCTGGAAGATCTGCCCTGCCTCCCCCTCCAGCTCTCCAGAGCTCCTGCAATCACATCACAGGTCTGGCAGCAAACCTGCAAACCCTTGGCACAGGCCTGGGGAGGGCAGTGAGAGGGGAGAGCACAGGGAAAATGTGGGGAAATAAATGCAATGGGAGCTTGTACAGAGCTTTCCTGACAGGGTGCCTTTCAGTGACACTAAATACAGAAATATGGGAAATATTTATATATATATATACATGCACATATCACAATAACCTCAACCCACAAAGTAACCAAGGATAAAGAACCATTTCTTGTTGCATCCCAACCATATCACAACAGAACTAGCCATGTTTCAGGTATGTTCACCAAATCTCTAGGGTTCCTTCCAACCCGAATTTTCTGGAACACAAAAGTGAAATCATGCTGTGATAGTGAAGGGACAACCCTGTGGCTGCAAGCCCAGGTCCACCACAAAGAGCCACCCCCTCACTGGAGAACCATCAAGATCTCCCTATTCTCCTTTTGGTCATGGCATTCCCAGCCCTGGACACTATGGAAAGAGGCTCCTGCTCTGAAATTACAGGTCTCACTCCATAAAGTTTTAAAAAGTGCAGTTTTAATTGAACGATAAATTCTCAGTTGCTCATTCTCAGCCACAAATTCTCAGCGCTCCACAGAAGGTCACACTCCGCCTCCCAGAGTATTCATGCATTTGCACTGTAGTATTGCTTTTAATTCACAGGTCTGTTTATTAAAATGGATTTAAGAATAGATAATATTTCTAGCATATTTTAGCAGTAAAGAATTTAAAAGAGAACGGGAGGAAAAAAAAAGAAACGTTGGCGAAGAAAAACAGCATCACTCTTCAATGAGCTACAGACCCAGTCAGAATGTGCTTGAAATCTAAAATTCTCATAGATTCTAATCCCCCTCAGAACTGTCATTTGTCAACCATTAGCACATACATAGATTAGGGTTTGGATTAGAACCCAGTTGTAACCAAAAAGCCCTTTATCTTCATCAACATCACCCCTAGCACAGCGCTTTTGCTAATAAGGCAACATGGAGAGTGAAAACAGGGGATGCCATATCTCTACAAATCCCTCCTTTTCTCTTTCTTTTCTTTTTTTTTTTTTTTGCTATCAAATCCTTGATTTAAATTCCACAGCACAGAATTCAACACGTACAAATTCAATGCTGCCTGGAAAAGCAGAGTTTGCTCCTCCTAGGCCAGATCCTCTGCTGGTACAAATCAATACGGATCTCTTTAGCCTAAGTGCATTTACATTGTGAATCCGGCCCCTGGGATCCCCGAGCTCACATACAGGAAAAGTCTGCTTTTAATTAAAAAAATAAAAATAAAAAAGGCGTTGCAAATGTGAGCTTACAGAGGGAGAAGGCCCCTCTGCAGGTTTATTCTGGTTTATTTGTATTTTCATAGCAAAAAAATTCATGGCCAAACCAAGGGCCTGGACAGTGAATGTCTTGGTTGAGACATCTTTGTGATAATTTCAGTTTTGGCAGCACCACCTTCTGGGAAGCTTGTCCCAGTTTCACCAAATTCTTTGCCTTATAAATAGGAAAGGAAATAACGCTTAAAACCAGTTATTTTGATATGTACAAGCCAGAACTGAACTACAACTGTTTCACTTGGCAATTTCCTTTATGTTAAATGATTCAAACCATCCTTCAAAGCAAAGCATTTATAGAACAAAACAGTTGTTTTGAAGAAAAATAAAATATTTATTTTGGCACAAGAGTCTGCTCCTAGCCTTTTACTATTTGATTTCCTAACTTTTTTTTTCATTTTGCTTAAAAAAAAATTATTTTAATTTTTTTGCACTGCCAGAGAACACAAATAATCAATTATTCACACTGCTCCAGATAAACCATGCATAAATCATGAATAAAAACATACATTCATTCCCTCTGCTGTAAACTACTATTTGGTGAAAAGTAGAACATAACAGGAGCCTGAACTTATCCTCTGCCTCTCTTTGTCTTGTTTTTCACTTAAGATTCGAGTACAACAGCTTGGAACTTGGGACAGCCTCAGAGCAGCTGCACTCCTTCCACGTTGTTATACTACCATCTACTGATAAAAGGATGCTACTTCTCTGGGATTTTACCTCCTGTCCTCTTCACCTTGGTGCAACAAGCAGTATTTCAACTCAGTCAGAGCTCGAAAACGAGCATCTAACTGCTGCTCCAAGCCTCAGCACCAGAACGCTCTTTTCTGCAACACGAACACGCTCACGGAGGCATCAGCTGTGCTCCAGATCCCTTGTAGGAAAGAAGGTTTTGGGGGATTTCTATTTGTTACTCCCTTTGTTTCTTTCAAGGGGAAAAAAGCTAAGGGATGGGAAACTATCATCAAAAGCCCTTTGTCAACTTGAAGAAAGGAGGCTGGGTTGGTCTTATACTAAAGTGAGGAAGCATTAAATTGCTATGTTAGAGAAGGTTGAAAGTGGACTACATAAAAAAATATAAAAAGAAAAGCCAACAATAAAGAGTTTAGTTCTATAGAATATTAATTCCCCCCATTATTAATAGCAGGGAAGGCAGCAGCTTGGCTTTTTGCAGCATCCTCACACCCCTCTTGGGGGGTCCTGGTGCTTCCAGCGAGCTGTCCCCAGTCAGCATCCAGCACTCCTCTGGGATTACTGCTCTGTTTGACCAAGGAAAGGAGAACAGAGAGAAAAGCTGAGCACTCTTTGCAGGGTCTCCAGAAGAAACAATTGGAGGTGCCAGTTAATTTCACATCCTTTGTCCTTCTCAGCTATACCCAAAATAGAAAGAGTGGCAGGCACCTTTTGGTGTAATCAGTGTGCTACAGTGATTTGGGGCTAATTAGATGTTAGTAATTAAGGAAAGACTGCTGTGACGGATGTTTTTACAGGTTGCATTGTTGTTTCAAGAAATAAGACTGTTCACCTTTAAGTATTGTCAGTCACATTTCTTTAGCTGGGAAGAATTAAATGTCAATTTTATCTTGCTTCATCACTGCTCTTTAATCAATGTCGATGCATCACTTCCCACTATCATTCCTCCATCAAACACTGACCTGGAAATCTGACACTGAGCTTTTCAACACCAGCTCAGCTAATTAAGAACTTTGTTATTCCACCTTCCATCTTTTAAAGAAAAGTAAGAAAAGGACCAAAGAACCTTTTGCTTTCATGTGGAAAAGCATCAGCAGGGGGTTAATAATAATTATTAAAATGACTGACAGCTGGGGCTATGCTGTGATTTGGCCCAGCCCTGTGGTCCTGTAGACACAGAAAGGTAAAATCGAAGAATAGTCAGGCCCTGAATTACTACAGTGAATGAATGGGGTTTTTTGGAAAGCAAATGCCTTCCTACCCTGAGACTACAGGAGCGAGAAAAGTGCTGATATTTATTTTTGCATCTGACCCTTTCAGCAGGGCAGCCAAACCCTCCCCACATCAGTGGGAAGCAGGAGGAGCACTCAGAGCCTTCCCAAAGCAGCCCATCCCGGACACTGTGGGCCACCAGCAAGGAATTAAAGAGCAGGGCTGAGCCGTATCCAGATGGGTTTACTGGATTTTCCTGCACGCAAGCAGAGCAGAGTGTTTAATACATGGACTGCCACACATCCTGGGAGCCCTAAGCACAGATTAAGATCTCAGCATTCTGGGGCCTGCACAACAGGTCAGCCCCAGCCCCACAGATCTCCCAGGCTGAGCGTGAGAAATGGAACAAAAACTGGGAAAACGGCAAAAACAATGAGGAAGTTTTGATCGGTGCGTGTCACTGTCACTCTATTTTTACAGGCTTTTAGAGTTTAAATATTACAAAAACACCTCCTTTTGAAGATGCTTCCCACCTTTCCCTGAGCCCAGGGGGAACCCATAAGGCCAGATACTGCAAAGTGTTTGCTAGATAACTTGGCTGGTAGAAAATCAATTAGCTGTGGCCTGTCACAAGTGGGCACAGATTTGTCAATACTGAGTAAGAGTGATAAGCAGGATGGATATGGACTGTGAAGGCTCTTCAATAAAGAGATGGTCAGGACTAGCAATGAGGACTTGAGAGGCAGAAGCAGGTCAAACAAAGCTCCTTGGACACGGAACCCAGCAACAAGGCAAATCTGGGCAAGAGATCTGTTTGTTTCTGCTTCAAAAAGAGAAATATTAGGTGCATTTTCTGAACTTAAGTGAGAAGAACAACCAAGGCATATATTTGGCTGATATCTGTGTTTTCTTAATCGACTGCAAACAGTATCAGGAAGTTCAAATCTGGCTGATCTGACTCCTTAGAGGTGGAGGAACCACAACACAAGCACTTGGCACAAACCATTGCTTATATTATCTCACCCAGAAGACCTGCAGACCTAATGACTCAAGCAGACTCTAAAGGCTTTCACAGGATTACTTGTGTGAGAAAGACTTTCTTTTTTGCACAAAAATAAAGATTGAGAACTCCAAGTATATTTTAAGGGCCAGATTTCTGGTAAAAGATGGAGAAAAGACGCAGTGGCAATCTTTATCACCCTTTTCCAGGCCAGCATTTTCTTTGATAATTTTTTTAGGGAAAAAAAAAAGATTGCTATGGAACAAGCCATGATTCCTAAAAAGCTCACAACCCCTCTCAGTGTCCTCTCCTAGTTCCAAAGCAGGTGTGTGCAGCAGCTCCATCCTGACCCAGCCCTCATCCTAAATTTTCAATTCCATTTTTTCAGGCAATTCTGGCTCTGGAGGCCCTGAGTTCCCAAAACCAAATGGTGAGCCCACCCTCAGCTCTATCTAAAACCCACCAAATTACGCTGCACCTGCAGGGAAGTGCAGATCCCTCAAGTTTTGAACCTCTTCATTTTTTCCAGTCCATGAGTAGGACATCTCAGAGATAAAACACCCAGTGGAGGCACTGAGAGTGCACAACCAGGTCTTGGCACTGCCACACACACCTTTTCTGCTGGTAAATCACATCTCGGGAGCTCAGCCTCTCACGTGGCAAAGGGAGGTTCCTCAATGTATAGATTTTGTGAAGATCTATTCTCTAAAATCTCTGCAGAGCAGCATTAGGGGACCTACAAAGGCACCTCAGCAACACTGTGGTCCCTTCAGTCCCACCCCAGGGATCACTTTTCCTGCAGCGCAGCGACCTCGATTCTGCAAAGGGTGTGAGCACAAACTGGCAGTGGAGCTGGTTGTTCCACGGTTTGCAGAATCAGGGCTGATACATCCATCAGAGATACATCCAGACACACAGCTGACAAAATAAATATCTTCTTAGTGCTCCTATTATCATCCAGTGTTTTGGGGCCGGCTCATAAAGGCGCTTATGTGCAACAATGCCTAAGCAAACTGGGCTGATTTAAGAGGGCTGAGGGAACACTTAGCTGAGAATTTCCTGGCTTCAGTTAGATGCAGTCAGAACGTTAAGATTATATTTCAGTGTCAGTATGTTGTTTTTATTTGCTTTATTAAATTTGCTTTAACTTGCATTGACATTTTCTTCCCCTTGTTACTCAATCTCTCGGCTGTAAAGATTCTGTTTTGCTGGACTGTTTCACCATTTGTATCAACAACAAAAAATAATTCATTAGGAATTGTTAATTTTTTTATCACCAAGAAGTGAAATCAAGCCCCACATGATGATGTTGCTTGACTTCCAGTCCCAGCCTGGCCAGACCAGTCAACAGATTTTTGATTCAGAGGCAACTGTACCACCAAAACACAGAATTTGTTCTCTCAAGCCATGCAGTTGCTCCATTTGGGCACCAAAATCCAGTTTAAATTCCCCACTCCCTCTGTCACAGATGGAGCAGTAGCACTGCTAGAAACAGCACTGCTGTTACTCATTGCAGCCACAGAAAAGCTTCATAGTGCCAAGTTTCTTAAAGGTAACTTCAATTTCAGTGCATGCAGCATTGCACCTCTAAGTGTTGCTGGGGGTCTAAGTGACAATGTGACAATGTGAATTTCCTTTCTGGAAGCTCACTTGGAAAATCAATGCACATTGAAGTCACACACTGGCGTACAGTGGTACATCTCTGCTTTATGCATGATACAGAATTTGGTTCTGTAAGAAAACATTCTTTTCAGCTTTTTGAAGGCCAAGTGGTTAAAGTTTCGGATTTGATTGTAAGCAAATATCCAATGAAGAGAGCAAATGCCCACATAAAACAGAGCTTCATATCAAGCAAGCAATTGTTCTAAAGTACAAAGATTTTGTGCAAGTTAAACCAGTCCACTGACCTTGAACATTCTTCTGAGACACTGGGTGAGGCTTTGCAGAGTCACAGGAACTGATCCTGTACCACAGGAGGGGTTTAGCCAGGGCTATAGCCAGGGTTACTGCATTCACATTGAGGCTCTTTTGTCCACAGGAGCCCTCTGGAGCCCAGTCCCCAGCTCCAGCAGTGTGCAGAGGAGGAATCTGGACAGGACAGAGGGGTCACAGCACAAGGCATGAAATGAAACTGCTCCTGGGAGCAAAGAAAAGTGATTCTTGGCATAACCTGTCACATAATACACTGTGGGACACAGCCAGGCTGGGTGGAAATCAGACCTTTCCCCTTCCAAGCAGCAGAGGACAAGATTTAGGTTTTGGCCTGCCTGTCTCTCCAAGATTCAGGGGAGGGCACGACTCCCTGGCACAGGAGGTGAGTGATAAAGCTTACACTGGCTGGCTGGAATCACCTTGTCTATGCAAGAGGAGATGAGCCATTGATCCCATGCCCCTGGGTTTGCCAAGACCACACACAGGTCTCACCAGAATACTCCCCTCTCACCTAAATCCTCCTCAGTGACAGAGCCCAACCACCTGGCAATGCCACTGTTCACTCAGGTGGCCTTACTTTGAAACGCCAAACTCCAGAGGCCTGTGGAGACATAACTTCTGTCCACAGAGAGGATCCCAAATGGTCTTTACTTTACGTGAGAGCCTCGCTGCAACAGCAATAGCAAATCACAGACGCAAGTGAAAAACTTCCCAGTAAAACTTCCAATATTCTTCTCCTTGCTTTGTGTGCTGGGGTTGCTGAAATCCCAGAGAGCTGGTGATCTCCTGCACTATCAGTGCCCAAAGAGACTGGGGATGAGCAAGGCACAAGCCACAGCTTCCAGGTCTGTGCAGATATTGAGCAAACTGGACCTGCAGTTTTACCCCAATGTGCAGAGATTACACAATGTGCCTGGCCAGCTGTACAGTTGAGGTGTTTTTCAGTTCAACTCAACTCCCAATCCACCAGCAATAAATCCCATGGCAAGCAGCATCAAGACACTCCAGTGGGAGTGATCCATGGTTCTGAAGACAGACAGACCGATGGAAGTTGACTTTATGGATATTTTCTGTGAGAGGGAAGGGACATAACTAAAGCATAGCCAGGATTTTTAATGGCTGGTAAAGAATAAACCCCATGATTGGGCACCAGGGCTGTGGTGCACCAAGCTATGTGAGAATTAAGTGCTTCATCAACACTGTGCCTTTAATCCACAGTGCAAACACTTGATTTGCTTCAGGCACAGCACTTCAGTGTCACATTTGGCTGGGATCTTGCCCAGATAAGTGAACCACAGCACCAGCCTCTGCTCTTTGCTCTGTGAACGCTGGCACCAGTCCCAAGGATGCAAAACTCCTGACACCAGTGTCAGGAAGCCACATGAAAAGGTGAAACATCAAGTGATCCTTCTAAAAGAAATCACTGCAGGTGCCTTTCATTCACCTTCAGCTTCCTGAACCTTGAGGCCACACTTTTGTGCTGCTCAGCTCCAGAAACTTGTGCCTTTTAAAATAAGAGCTGCAACTCTAGTTCCTTCTCTTCCAGCCAGCAGCTACAGCTTCCAGAGAAAGACCAAATACTGCTGTGAAGTTCCCAAGGTTGGCAGAGGTTTGTCCCTGGCTGTCTGGGCAGGCTCTGACCTGGAGGCTGTGTCCTGGAGCCAGCTGTGAACAGCTGCCCCCAGGAGCCACACGTGCAGACACAGCAGCTCCTCTGGGGCTGCACCGCCTGCAGGACAGAGTTTTCTTTTCCAACTCCCATAAGAGGGTTTATTTATAAAATGGGGTTTTGCAAGTAAAGCCTGCCAGGAGGAGCTGCTGGTCTTTTTATGTCATGGTCCAAAGGGCTGATCAGATTGTCACAGACCCAAGGCATCAGCCCCTTTGGAAAAGGATTCATGCCACGATGTACAGCAATAAATACCCTCCAACACTGCAGGAGAGCAGTGTCACGTTTGTGAGGAGGGAAGAACTGTCAACATGCCTGCGAGGCTCCTCCTGCATGTCCCCTGCACTGAAGATCATTTCCAACCCATTAAAGGCTTTTTAAGGCCTGGATTCAGACCCAGCATGACCCTGTGCAACGTGGCCATTCCCAACACCCATTGGCCTGGCTCTCCCCTGGCAGAGCTGGGAGCATGGCAGCCAAAGACTGAGATTGATTTTACTGCTTGGAGGGAGGACTGATGCCTCTACACTGAGACTTGTCTTTCCAAAGGCCAGAAAATCCCTCCTGGTCACTGCAGGACTGAGCCCAGTGACATTCACACAGAGCTCTCAGACTCATACAGCCAGGTGTAGCCCAACCATGGTAGAATTTACCTTTGTCTTCGCCTTTTAAAAGTATCAATAGGGAAAAAAAGAATTTTTAAAAATCCAGTTCTCGGGCAGTAAGAGTAAATTTGTCCATCTCCTCTCCCCATGCTTCTAAAGCACCCCAAAAGGGGTAACCTGACCCACACAGCCTGTCCTGGGGGCTGGTGGGGAATTTGGGCATGGGCACAGCCTCCAGCTACCAAATGAAATGTAACAATGACCTACCCAGAGCCCCCCAGCACTGCATGATGGACAATTGGTTCAGACCAAGCCTCCTGCTTGGTCTACCACAGCAGTCTAGACATTGCAAGTACAACGTGGCACTTTTTCTACACTAATAAACCCATAAGGGCAGGGAAGGCTGCAGGAAAAATGAGAACTACCAGAGCAGAACAGCCCCCGAGTTTTTGTTTATCGCAAACTAATTAAAACAAAAAGCATACCATAACTCAACCCTTAATAATAGGTAACCAGATGTGTCATTACTTGACCATGCTATATTGCAGCACATATATAAAGGTTATAAGATTGTTTTTCAAAGCAATGTGCCACTGCTAAGGGTTTCCTAGCACTTTTATAACACACTTAGCACCTGAAGGAATTTTACCTACCAAGGCTAAAGCAAAACATGGCTTAAAACTAAAGCACACAGTCCCTCAACTCAAAAATGAAAATGTCAGCATACAACATTGCACAATACACCGCAAGACACCATTCCTATTAATAGGAGATATTTCCTCAAAGGACATTTTTTCTGTTGATTATAAAAAAGGTCCTGAATAAGGAAAATGGTGCCAAAGTGACAGCAGTGGGCTGTTGGTTTTTTTTTGTTGTTGTTGTTGTTTCTTAATGCACAGAGTTTACTCAGCCCCAGCCAAGCACAGAAAAAAACCTCAGTATTTACAGAGGTAATAAAATATTACAGTGTGAGCAATTTAGCTGATTACCAAAAGGATCAGGAACAAAAGTAAAAGGACAGCACTAGAAGAAGTCCCAGGCCTATATCCAATAAAGCCTGTAGGCTTCTAAGACCCCACAGAAACCACTCTTCATTACAGATTTCTCAATGAGTGTACATTGCTTATGTCTGAAACCTCGTGGCCAAATGGCCAAACTCAAGATCAGCATGTTATTAATTTCATCTCACTGTCAATCACTTTTCAACACACCTGGCTGGGGTTTTCCAGCCTCATCTCCCATATCTTTCCTGTGGGTTGAATGTTCAAAAGTCCAGCATTGACTGAACTCTCTCCCCATTAAAGCCAAGGTGAGCACCAAGAGGATCCATGCTGATGCTCTGGGGAATAACAGGCAAGAGCCACCAGGGGCTGCAGGTGGGTAAAGAGCCTTCCAGCATGGCTGGAGCAGGAAAACAGCTGGGAAAAAGCCACTTTCTGCAGTGGCCTTGTCTCTGCTCCACAGTGACCCAGAAAGCAGCACTGCAGCTGGGCAGACACAAGCTGTGGGCAGTGGAATGGCTCCAGAGCTGGAAATGGGAGGTCTGCTGGGTCTGTCCTGGGCAGCATGGAAAGAGATCCCTGCGGATAAACTTATTTTTGGCTTGGTGGTTTATTTAGGCTAAGTAAATAAACCAAACATACACATAGGCTTGGCTTAGGAACAAATGAAAAACCACAAGACTGCCTTGAACACAAAAACTGTTCTGACTGCTGCACCCTGCCCACAATCTCCTGCAGACTGAAACGCAGGCTTTTCTTGCTGAACCATAATTAATGTTTTTGCAATATTGCCTCAGAGTTCGCCCGGGCCATCTGATGAATCTGACTAATAGGGGAAGATGCTTTTAACCTGTGGGCTGCCAGACAGCTGGGGACCTCCTCGGCCACATATATTTGGCTGTCAGGTTGAGAGAAAGGCAGCAGATTCAGGGTTAAGCACTATTCCTGTCATGATTGCCCTGAACTTGCCCAGTTAAATTGCAACAGCATGGGTCTCCATAATTATCTAATTGTTAGTGTTGTGCCTTTACGTAATTTATGATGTAGCATTAAAGCCTGACCTCTGGTTTGAGATGAAGTGCAGTACTGCTGACATCCAAGCTCAAATTAGTAGGTAAGTAAGCACCCAATTAACGATTATGCCACTGAGCTTTCATTTCAATCTGACCACACTGCTACACTAATCAGTTTTCTAAGCCTTTCACCTTCCCCATAACTAATAAGCATTTCTCCTGCTTTTTATGTCTGCAAAAGCCTTGTTATCCTCATAAAAAGCACTCCAAGATTGCTGCTTCCAGTAATTCCTGCATTAAGCCACTGGCCCAGTGGCACATTACCAGCTCTCCAGCCACCTGATCAGTAAAATCCAAGGCAGAAAGCACAGGCACATTGGCATTCTACAGCAGGGATAAAATCCTTGCAGCATAGAGGAGCTGTCTTGGACCCAGAGCAGTGCAATTTAGGTGAGAATTTGGCCCTGCCAAGGATCACACAGCTTCACAGGAGTTTGAGGATGCAGGACAAAGGGACTGAACATCAAACCATATTTTGTGGCTGACTAAACTCTGTCATCTTAACAGAAACAGTGAGCAAGACCTGGAGCAAATATCTGGAGTTTTAATCTTAGATGAGTGAATTACCTTGCCTTTGCCATCAGCCAGGAGCACGCACTGAGTGGTTCTGCCTACACAACTCAATCCACATGTTGGACACTGCCTCACATCTTGCATCACTGCACCACTAAGAACACCCCATTCCTTGAAAATCCAAGTTGCAGAGCTGCAGATCTGTTCCTCTTGGGATGAGATCCTTGGTTTTATCCAGATATAACAAAGATACAATAAGAACTCAAGGCCTGGGCAATAATATCTGCATGATGGCTGAAGTCAGTGCTGGAACGTGAGCCTACAGGGGGAAACAAATCCCCACTTCCCTGCAACCCCATCCTCTTCACTTTCTCTTCACCTGCAGTTTTACAGAGCTCTTCTAATCTCTAAAATGTCTATTTTCAAGGCACTTGTAACTTTTTTTTTTTTTCTTAGTAGCCAGCTATTTAAAAATCTGATCTCAACAGTAAAAGGTACAGCTTTGAGAAATCCACTTTTGTTCAAAGGAGGAAAGATTCAGTCCAGCACTGCCACTGGGCCAGACAAGCACTGCAAAGCTGCAATTAAATGTAGAAGTGTGCTGTAAAACACAATTCCAAACCAAGTGCAAGGAACCAGCACTTGGATGGAATCACATGCAGTTAGAAACATGAAGGCATACAGGTGCAGTCAGCAATGTCAGGAGAAAATTTAAAAAAAAATAAAAAACAATAACACATAATTAGTGTCAGCTCAAGATTTGAATACCACATTGGGGAATGCAATATCAAAATAATGTTACTCACAGCAGGGAAAAAAAATGGTAGGAAAAAGCTGCACATTATAGGAAATGAGTTGTGTGAAATGCGTAAAAAAGCTGACAGAGTCACATAGCTATAGAGGCTAATTTCCTGTTCCACTGTGGAGACAGCCCTGATCAGCTGGACTTAATACAGCCTTCTCCATGGCAGCTGGGTCAAATCGTGGCCTAAGCACTAGAAAATTGCCTGCCATGTGGATGAGTTTAGTGCACAATAAGCTGTGTGGTAAATAAACACGTTTAGCCTGGTCAGATAGGACATTCAAGAGTTTTATGACACATCCAGATAGACACAGCCAGGGAGCTGCTGCAAATTGGCTGATTCAGGGCAACTCCTTCACATGGCCCAGTTTTAGGGCTCCACAAGCAATCTTCTGCATGACACCAAAACGTTCTAATAGGACCCACCCTTGTGCACAAGGACAGAACACCCTCACTTCCTCAAAACCCCACACAGATACAACAACCCTTAAGGCAGTGCTTTCAAACGCCAAGTTTAGGAGGCACCATTGCAATCTCTCCTTGGCTGGTAACGCCCACAAGTCAGGACAGGGTTCCCAGCAGGTTTTAAAAGCTGTCCCCTCTTTCTGGGTCTGGCTCATGTCCAATATGGTGCTGACTCCCCAAGCCATCTTCTGTCAGCAGCTCCATCCACCAACTTACCCGCCCGCCCCAGAGTTTTTTCCGTGGCACTAATGAGCACCCCGGTGGATTAGGGACTGGACTGCCCACTCATCTCCTACAAATTACCACAGATTTAAAGGAGAAAAACTATGAAGGAATCTATAAGCATGTAAGCCTGGATTTTATAGCTACCCTTGCCCTGGCTGAGTCAACAAGAAAGCACTCTACCTGACTAATTGGGAGTCACTCTGCCTTCTGACATTCGTGCCTTCAGCTCTTATTCCGAGCTACTCAGAGGCGACTTGGGAATGTTTTAAATTATTGATGAGGATAGGAAACCTATCTCTGAAATGCCTTTGGCAAACTCTTAATATTCTGGGATTTGGCATCAGGAAAGACAATGCCTCTGTCTCACTCATGCTGTTGATGCCTCTAATTTACTCGCACTATAAAATTACAGTTTCGGGTCATTTCCATACAGGATGGAGAGGCAAATGGAAAGTGCATTGTTTATTGCTCTGAAAGCTTCCAGGTAATCCATCTTTGGCGCCGGAGTCTGCAAACCTTTCCATTTGCAAAATTTTCATTGATGACAGGAGTCCTCAGAGAGGCCAACCCAAAGCAGTCAGTTGCCATAAACACATTGGATAATTATCTTAATTATTTATAATAGCACCAGTAAGCAAGCCAGCACTGAACACATGGGTCCTGCCCTGGACAGCTCACGTTTTAATCAGACATGAGCGCAGCGTGCAAGAGGCAAAGCAGAGATGACATACAGCCTGCCAGGTGAGTTTATTAACATTTTAGAAAAGAGTTCATCAGTAGAAGGATATTAATGTTTTCTGACCATTTGGCATGAGAGTGTTAAAACTGACCAAGCATCACGTAGCGGAGATATTTTTCCCCCAGATTTTTAAAGGCAATATATTCAAACATGACAAAGACCCACAAAAATCTTCTAATTATTCTCTTTTGACTCACATGGTTTCAGATTGATGGCTTTGGCTCAGGCTGTGCTATGTCTTCAGAGTTAGAAAAGCTGAGCAAAATGTCCTTTGGTGCCTTGAGACTGGGACCAAATTACCAAATCCAGAGACTCCACTCACTTTCCCCTCTGGTGGCTCAACACATCGTTCCTCACAAATGGCATCGAGGCTGATACAAAAGGAATTAATTCCATCATCCTCTCAAAAAAAGCTCAATCTATACCTGTCATTATCTGAAAGGAGGAAACCAGCTTGTAACTACTAATGGGAGATGTTTCACCCACTTCTTTGAGAAGAGGAAGAGAAAAAGGTCATGAAGGGAACAAGAACTCGACCGAAGTCATATGGCAACCTGTGGATGTGCCTTGGGACTGATGTCTCCCAAGCCCCAGCTTTGCTCCCTTGCTGCCAGGCACTGGTTTGCTACTCAATCAAGTTTCTTCAGGTATTGCATGTAAACACTGCCCCAAAATCTGCCCAAAAGTATAACTGGCAAAGTATGTATCTACACATGTACTTGACACACACACAGAGTCTGGCCTTTCTTCATGAAAACATTCCTACCTGGTAAGGGCACCTGACCATATTGAGAGCAGTGACAGAGGTTGAATTTGTCTTTAACCTATGGATTTTGCACGTGCTGACTGCAAAAATGTGGTTTTTCAGCTGGTTGCTGTGCCAGTTGTTCGTTAATCAAGCATTTTTATTATCCATTACTGTGCATTAAGCTAAAAAAAATTAATTTGGAGCAGAGATCCCATTCTTTTTCTCTTATCTAATTTTCTGTTCTCAGAGGAAGTTTATACTTTTCCATTTGAAAGAGATAGAATTTCTACAAAAGGGTCTGCACTGACAGATCTAGCTTTCCTTTCCTCCTCAACAGCTGGGTTATTATTAGAACTGGCAGAATAATTCATAATGAATAATTTGACACTTATTCTTCCGTACATATATCACAAGTTGCCCACATTTATTTGTTACTCCAAATTATTAACCATAGACTGTGCCAACAACTCCCAAAGGGGCATTACTGATACAATATATTCCTTGTGTTTCCCCCTTGCCTCCATCAGGAAATCCTTTCATTAAAGTCAGAGTGGAAAGCATTAATTACCCCTTATTTAAAGGTAATAACTCATCATCTGTAATCATTCCTCAGAGACAGATGCTCACATGATGACCCAAACTACTGCAGAGTTTTCATTCAGCGTTGGATGCAGACAAAAATTCACCGAGAACCCAAGGAAGAACAGTTTTAGCTTTCTGGGTCACATCCTCACAGAGACAAATTTCTGTTGGATTATGGCCTTTTCAGGACTTCCTGTGTCCATAAGAGATCACTTCTGTCTTGTCTAAGTCACTCAGGAGCCACCAGAGTCTTTAAGCCACTGAGTGAGATGATTGCACTGTGTGGGCTATGTTTTCAAAGGTTAAGTGGGATTTTAGCAGGTGAATGAACCTCATTTTGGTGCCAGAGCAAGGAGAGCACGGGTGAATGTGATCTTTGGTAGTATGTTATGTGCAACCCTTCTGTTACTTTTAATTTGCAACAGCACAAGTCCAATACAGCTCCAGGGACACATTTCTTCTAAGCCCTGAGGTAAATCACCACACAACGAGGGGAAAAGACAGCCCATGGCCACATTCACTGAGCCTCCAACCTTGTGCTTCCTCAGCAGAAGGACAAACAGGCATTTCTCATTTCTCTAAAGGACAGAGAGAACAACACCATCTCTCTCCAACTCCACCTTAGTGGTGCATATGAAAAAGAACCAGTCAAGACAATCTCTACCTAGAGTGGGTGCATTGCTCTTGACAGCTCTGGACAGCCTCAGGTACCTACTGCCATTAATGTACATTGAAACCACTCACAAAATACCCCAGCAGCCTTGTAAACCAGAGACAAATACCAGCAAATGTAAAGGAACTGCCAGGTGCAAAGCCAAGTCAGCCTATGGCACATGGGTACAAATACAAAAACCACGGGCCCAGCCCAGAGCCTTGGAAAATACAAGAGCTCACTGTTGTCTGGCCCAGCCTACACAAAGGCTTTTAGTTATTTCAAGCTCAACAGGTGAGTTTAAACAACCTGCTTAACACAAAACATAAGGCTAAAAACCAGAAGTAAGCTAAACATATTGGCATTCTGGCACCTTATGCTGAATAATTCATACATAAGGTACTGTAGAAAAGAAACATATGGTTTTGGTCCTCAGTGACTTTTTAAGCAGAACATTTAAGAACCAACCTCAAATGTCTAAGTCCAGCAAAAGCTTTCTTGTGCAGAATGAAAAGAGATCATTACAACCACAGTCTGTCTCTCCCTTCAACATTTCTCACAGAGATTTAAACGTCTTTATTTGATTCTGTCCCAAAGCAAAAGAGAAGTGCTTACAAAAATCACCTAAGACAAGATTTAGAGTGTTATCCCTGTTGCCCTACAGTTCAGCTTATCTCATTTTGACACACTAATGGCAGATGCAAATTTGATGTATTAACAGATACAAAGACCTTCCTTTCAAAAATGAGCATCAGTTGAGGTCCAAACTGTCTCCAGAGTTGTCATAGTACAGCCATCAGTGCATCAATTCTCTCCTTGTTTGCTCTGAATACAGGCTCCTGCTGATCTCCATATGCATGTCTGATAGCTGCCATTAAAAATCATCATTGCACACACCAGTCTCTCAAACACAGGCAGTGGAAAATAAACTCAGGAACCCAGCATGGGAACTGCTGGCAAATGAAGACTTTTAGCATTTTACTCAGCCAAAGTACACAGCTACTTTACTCTTGGCTAATGCCTCCTCCTTTCTGAGACACCTAAACCTACGTGCAAAGTGACAGCACTGCTGCAGTTACATCTTTAATCACAGCAGTGGTTAAAAGCCAAAAGTAAGCTAAACATATTGGCATTCTGGCACCTTATGCTGAATAATTCATACGTAAAGTGCTGCAGAAAAGAAACATATGTTCTTGGTCCATAGTGTCTTTACTGTAAAATATTTAGGAATTAGCATAGGATGTATATAGTCAATAGCAGCCCACCAGTGTGGTGTCAGAGTCTATCTGTACCTTTATATACTCCTTCACTGTGTTGATACAGCACATATATATTTACATCAAAGATATATTCAAATCCATTCAGCAAACAAATGGCTCAGGTTACTCCAGCATTTTGAACACTTCTTTACAGTGCACATGGACGATAACCCTGACTCCCTTATGAACAATGTGCAAATCTGCCCTTCCTCTGCAAACCTGCAACAGGGATGTCAAAACTTACAGCCCTTTGCAGCATCCAATCTAACTGATACTGCTTTACATTGACACACAAGGCTTTGAATCCCAGCTCATCACACCACTGAGCTCAGAATCGGGTCCAGCAGATCTGGAAAGGCACCCAGACACATGCACACACAGAAGAAACCTTCTGGCATGTCGATGAAGAATAGACCTTCCAAAAAAACATCCAGTATACAGATGAGCCCTCAAATTAGTAGAGAAAGCATGACGACTTCAGCAGTGGTGGCTGATGAAGAGACACACACATACACACCTCTGCCACCGATCGTGCTGCTAGGGCATTCATCAAATTAAGTACCAAGAGGAACAACACCTCTGATATCTCTTCATTTGGGGCTCCAGTAAATGAAGCACTAGATTAGGCCTGACAGAGGCCTAATGCAGCTTGAGCTTTTCCTGGTGTAATTAATTGGAACTTCGCCAGCTTGACAAATTGGAATGATGAATCTATCTTGTATGAATAGAAAAAAAATGCATAATCAGTCAAAGATTTAGTTAAGACAGCTTCTCTCTGACTCCCTGCCATAGCTAAATCCATTAAGGCGAGGAAACATCACTTTAAGAAAAGGCACTGCTCTCCCTATGTTCAATTTATAACTTTTTGTTCTTGAATTTAATGGAGCAGTCAGCCTGGACAGATTTGACTTTGGAGGGGAGAGGAAGGGGGAGGTGGGAAAGGTTGTTTTATTTTTAGCATTCTAATCTTCCCTGCGCCTGGGTAGTCTGGGAAAGAAAAGTCTCCTTGGTCTGAACGTGCATTCCTGGGGCTGGATTTTACATCTTTGGGGTGGGTTACACAGGGGAATCTAATAAGAGCACCCACATTCTTTGCCACCAAGATGATTCGGTGATAAAACTTGCTTGTCAAGTTTTCCCCCTACTAACTTGTTTAATTGCTGGTAACATTTAGGCGGTAGAGGATGTGATAGATTGCTCTGACAGCATTGCTTTTTCCTCTCCAATCACCACCTAGTTGTAAAGGCCCATTCCTGACACATTTAATGGAGAAGCAGAGGGGAAACAGGTTTGCTTACTTTTAAAATACATTTTTATCATTTGGCCGGTTTTTTTCCGTATATTTTATTTAAACCATGTGCTTCCCCTCTCCCTCCATCTCACCCGCTCAGTCATAAGACCCAAATTTCGAAGAATCAATTAAGCAGCTAATATCCCCATTTGTACTGGATGTTTAAAAAAACTCTACATTTCCTCTTCAAGACTGTGGGCTGCAAAAGAAGTTACTTACACGTGATGGAAGAAATGCTTGTTGGCTAAGTGAGAGCTGACAATGATGGTTTTCATTTCAAACAACCCAGAATTCCTCCTTGGCTCGCAGATGCGAAAGTGCCAGGCAAATGTTTAGCTGACAAGATGCAAGTGACTGGCCATAGATTTCTTTGACAAACAGTTGAGCAGACAGCCCTATATTGCACTCACTTGTACCCCACACAACCCCACCGGAGCCAGGAGGATTGTGCTGGCAGGAACGAGAGCAGGATTAAACCCAAACACTGCGGTTCACGCATCGAGCCATTTGCTTTTGGCCACTGGCCAAGCTGACAGCCACATTTAAATAAGCCACCTGCTGAGTTGGGAGTTTAGAGAGCTAAGTGCTCCGGAGAGCTTTAGCCCAAAAGTATATTGAACTTATGCAATAAGGCGTGAAGTGAAAGGATTTCAGTGACAAGGAGCACTAGAAGCCATATTATGGTCCTGACCTCTTGTTCTAGGTCAGATACTGAATAGCTGTTGGGATCCTCCCTTCCTTGCCTACATTACCTAAAATACATCAGACAGAAGCTCCATCCAGAGGACACCATTCCATACATATCACAAGGAATGAACTAAACACAGCGGGATGCTCAAATTCCTTTCTGTTATCTCTAGCATTGCTATCAAACAGGATATGTTATTTCCCTCTAGATATTGTTTTGACTTTATCCTTCAGGAGAGCTGGACTGTCTGTGTCAGAAGCAGAAGTTCTTTCCCAGGACAGCCATGAGATCCCTCTCTTCCCAAGCACTCCCTTAGCACTAGGCCTTGTCAAGGTCACCTCGTCATCTCTCTCTCCATTTGGTTCTCACTCTCTTTGTCAGCTTTAACAAAGATGTCTGTAAGCACCTGGAGGCTGAAACAGGACCAGGCACTTTCTGCTGCTGATTATGTGTGAAAAAAATAACAACTTCCTGATAGTACCAATCCAGTGACAAAAATCTCTCCAAAGAGAGAGGCTGAACAAAGTGACAGCAAGGCGAGCAGTTCTGCTGTTCAGCCTGGAACAGCAGCAGATTGCAGAAGTATTATTTGCCTTTCTTAGCCCCAAATTGGTAAATCAAACCTAACCAAGTTATAGCTGCAAAGAGGCCTGGGAGGAAGGTCTGCTCAGCATCAGACAGGAGAGCCCCCCTGCACTCAGACCCTTTAACCACAAAGCTTTTCCTCTGAACTTCAGAGGGGCACACCTGAGGTGTTTGAATTACAACAACTGTGTAGATACCCACCTAAAATTGTGGATGTAATTTATATTCTCACTCTTTCCTCATTTGCACTATTGCTGTTGCTTGCCTTGCCCCCTTCTCAGTCTTTGTTCAGAAGGCCCAGATATGGCCTTCTACCAGTGGGAATTCCCAGCTTATTTTTTACTTCTTTACCCTCAAAAATGTCACACAAATGACTTCTGACTTGGTGGTGACATGGAGGTTGTCAAGTCAAGTTTAGCAGCTGACTCACAGGCCATTACTCACCCAACTGCCATTCCACTTTTAACCTCCCCAGCCTGTGTTTAAAACTGAGTATCACACCCTGTAGCTATGCTGCTAGGAAACACATTAAGAGCTTAATTTGAATAAAAATATGTTCTTTTCAGTGCAGAAAAAGCTCCTATTTAGATATAGGAGATGACAAGCAAATTATTTTAGTGGCAGAGGACTTGAACCTTTACTCGTTACAGTATAATGTGTCATGGCACTGATTTCCTGCAATGGGCATTTAAGAGTTAATGATTTGTCAATTAAACAGCTGTAGCCAAAAGATCTAAAAAATATTACAGAAGCAGTTGTCACAGAAGGTCCTGCTCCCTGAAGCGGTTCTGCAAGCCTTGTCCAGGAGGGATTTCAACATCAGGTCATTTGTTTTTGGTCACATCTCAGATCCTGCCCTGACAATGGGAAGGATGTGCCCAACACTCACCCTATTGCTCTGTTTGCCCTTTGCTCACCAAGCAAATCAGACCAGCAGTGGATTGTTTAACCATTAGAAGGGCTGTGGTTGTGTCACCTCACACAGGACCACAGGAGGTCCCAGAGGCTACAGAAGTGACCTGTGAATTATTTGTGTCCCCTGCACAGCACGTCCCTGCAAATCCACCTGCACACGCCGCATCTGCCACTGCCCTCAGCTGCTTCTTGATGCCATCAGAGAAATGCACTGAACACATACAACCTACAGAACAGAGGCCTGAGTCTGGAATGTCTGTGCCTGGATTTCGGGCTCCAAAAAGGGCATTTCAGCCCGATAGAACAGTAGAAATTCGAATTCAAGTTTTGAGTTCAGAATTTCTCCCTCTCCACACTGAATGCACTACGCCCATGCAGACACCTGTCCCTTGGACATAAGGTTTCCTTTTTACTGTAGACATTTCAATGTAAGTTTTGGGTTCAATTTTTCTCCATCTCCACACTGAATACCCAATCCCTCATACATGCACACACACCTGCCCCTTGTACAGAAGGAAGGGGGGTTTGTTTGTTTTTTTAACTATCCTTTCTGGGCAAGGATGATCAATCGTCTCTGTCTCTTGCTAGTCATGTCCCTATTACAGAAGATCCTGTTCCAATAAATGATTAGTATGTGCAGAATGCATTAAAATGAATTATAATAGCAATCTGATCCCCAGTGCCTCGGCAGAACCTTTCCATCACAGGTGACAGCTGGTTCCCTTGGGCTCAGCTCTGGAGAGAGAGTGCCAGACCTCAAAACTCAATCCAATGACTTGGGACAAACCTCACCAACTACACAGAGTGTGAAGTTCTCCCATTGTCTCCAAACTAGGAGGGAGATACCTCAAAGGCTATTCAACAAGCTGGAGTACACAACCTCATCTCAAATAAATGTGAATGCTTTTTTTTGTATATTATGTGATTACAGCCTCTATCTGCCTATGGTGCTATGTTTTATTACAGGCCACCAAAAATAATTAGTTGCTGACCCAGAAAACTGATACATAAAATCCTTTTAATCACCAATATGGCTTTCAATTATATAGTGTAAACTTATTAACCTTTTTACTGCTGAGATTTGATTTATGGAATTCCAGCTGCATTAACATTACAGGAGGAGATAGAAAGTGTCTCCCATGATGTGTTGGGATTAACAGCTGATAGCTGGCTTTGCCATCACACAGTCACAGAGCACTGGCAGCATCCTGAGTCCCCAGGGGCTCATTTCTATCCGAGCTCTGTGAAAAGTTTGGGCTGTGGAGTGAGACTGTGTAATTCCTGTCACTTCATATACAAACCAGAACACACAGGGCAGTTGTGGCTTTCAGCAGGAGCAGGGGCTGTGTGAGCACTGGCTGCATTAATAAACAACAAGGGCAAAGATAGGGCTGCATTTGTAACTGTCCTTACGCCCATGGTCAGAAAATACCTTCTTTCATTCCCACTGGACAGGCATTTCCCCTTTTGAGTTGTAAGAGAACTCCAGAATGTTCACAGAAACTCACAGATTGGTATGAGAGTGTTTGTTCTCTTTTTCGTGATACAGAAAGAACATTTAATGCTTTGTACAAGTTTTTAGGCACTCCTGGTCACCTTGCCATGGGCTGTGTTCTACAGATAATGCAGAGACCAGCAGCAGAGACAAACAGGCCATGGTGAAGCCCTGCTAGTTAAAAAGCCAAAATACTAATCTGAACTACATAATGCACCAAGATCCAACAAATCATACATGTAAAAGGTAAATGTTACCACACCAGACTTGACTGAAGGATAGAAGGAGCTGTATTTCTAGCCCACACAGGTCATTTCTTTCAAGCCCCAAGAACAAACACAGAAATAATGAATCTTGCCATAACTTCCATTCACAGTTCCCCTCCTATTTCTTGCAGGCTCATTATTTGTAGTTTAATGACAATAAAATAGAGTAGCAATGTTCTGTAAGATCATTTCTGCCATTGGCAGGGCCACCTTCAGCCAGACCAGGCTGCTCCAAGCCCCATCCAACCTGGCCTTGAACAGCTCCACAGATGGAATATCTGCCACCATTTCTCTCAGGTTTAAATGCTGTTGAATGAGACACAGCTTCAAACATGGGCACTTCTTTGGCTGCAAAACTGTGAACCCATTCCCCTCAGGCAGCCCCCAGGCCAGTGGTTCCTTTGCCAGCAGGTTTGTAGTGGTTCACCCCCAAATCCTGACTGCACAGGTCATACCTGGACATCCAGCAGGTTCATCCCAAGGCCAGCTCTGGCATCTCTGTCTCCACAAGCTGAGATTTCCAGTGCAGCCCATGTGTCCCAGCCACAGCAGCTCCTCCAGGTGCTAATGAGGCCCATCACAGACACAGGGAGATTTTTAAGCATGTCCTGTGAAACAAGAAGAATAAAAAATCAATGGCACTACATAATTCAGCCAGTGCCTTTCTTTGCTCAAAAATCTTCATTTGATCAGCTGGGGAAATTATGAACTGTCTAAAACTAATGCAGTAAAGCTGGTCAATGACAATTGTAACATAAAGACTAATAGAGATGGTGGTGTGGATCTGGTATATTCTGGTCTGCTAAAGCCCATTTATAATTTTTAATAAAAACAGCAACACTTTACAATAAGTGGACATCATTTAATGCTCAATTACTATGACATTCCTTTGGAAATACATATTAAGCACAGCAGCTCTGTGTTTATACCAGGAGGGTTCCTTGAGATTGATGTTATCACAGGGAATACTAGGGGAATGTCAAGTCCAACACCAGTGCATTCAATATTCTTGCCCTCTGGGTCATGTATCTTTTCCTCCCCCACCCTGACATTTGAGATGAGTCCTTATCTATGTGAGGAACAATATAAATTATATACATGTCGCATTAAAAAAAAAAAAAGGAATTTGCAACACAGGCTAGCAAGGCCTTTAGTAAGGATTAACTGAGACATTTTTGAATAACAATATAAAAGGTACAGCTCCTAAACAGGCAATTTTCTCTTGAAGGCCAAGAGGTTTCTAAACCCCTATGTTTATAAAACAAGCATTATTCCAGATAAAGCACAAAACCTTTACAGCAGAACTAACTTCAACTTACTCAAGCTTTCTCTTAGCAAGAAAAATTTCATAAATCTTCATCCTTTACTTGCAAAAGCTCCTGTACTGCAACACCCTCAGCTCTACCTTACCACAAGAGCCCACCAGGTAGCTCTGAGCCCCCCAATGGGGTCAGCACAGATAGGATTAGTTACCCTGGAAAGCAGAGGGATCTCCCTGATCCCCTACAGCTGCCTGGCTCTGTGCTTTCAGCCCCACATGTTGGTGTTTTGACTCATCACTGTTCTGTCCTGGCAGGTTGTGGGAGAACTTGTTTGTCCCAGAGGTATCTGAGGGTAAAAACAAGGGGAGGTGAACAATGAGGCAGAAACTGAACCCTAGCACGGTATGGCTGGACCTCACTGAAGAAGTCTGAAACCAGCGGCTCCCACATTTTGTTTAGCTACAACCTCTCCTAGCAGTAGAGGCAACAAAAACGGCTGGATTTGGTCTGGGAACTGCCTTTTGGGAAGCTGAATCCAAGGCTGTCCTTTCTCCCTGGAGGTGTCCACAGCCAGGGCTCTTAGATGGCTGCAATCCCTGCTGTGACTGCACACAAAATCTGTCACCTGAGGTGGGGCTTGGCTGGCTCCTGAGCTGCCCTGCTGGCTTTGCAGTGAGGACTAACAAGGCTAGACAAGGTTTGGAGGATGGCAGGCACCAGCCACAGGTCACCAGAGTCATCAGTGTGCAGCACTGCCAGGGTCCAAAGACTAATTTAAAGGAATATATCCCTTCCAGGACAATAAACACTGCCAATAGCTCCTTAAGCAGCTTAGGAAAAAGAAACACCTGTTGGAGGAAAGGGGGCATCCTAAAGGCTCCACTACAACTAACATCATTCCAGTAACATCATTCCAGTTAAATCATAGTTTGCATTTTCTGCTGGAACACAATTTACCCCAGACCCCTGAGCAGCTTAGACACCTGGCATAATGGCCCATTAATTACTTCAGCATGGGAAATACATTTTAATATCTTTGATGCTCATTACCAAACAATTCACGTGTTCCCAAAGGCACATCGATGGTTCCTTCTTCTTCCTTTTAGATGTTAACAGGCTTTATTTCAGTTTGACTTTAATCAACATCTCCCTGAACCCTGTGTAGCAGGTGATAATGTTATACCCTCATGCAGGGTCACCAGTTCATTTAGGAACTCAGGACAAGGTATTTATATTTTGCTGCACACGTATTCTCATCCTGTGAAAGGTGATTACAACATCAAGTTTTATCCAGTGTTTCAGTGTCTGAAGATGAAAGGTGCCATGAGGTACAATGGTAGCAGGTCAGCATTTTCAATAAGCATCCATCTGTAAATAAGTCCCTTAAAATATTGCAGCAGTGTGAGAGGAAGCTGCACCCTAATTGGGTAGAGTGAAAAGCCACAGGGCTTATAAATATAACGTGTAGGTGATCTGTCTTGCCAAAAAAGAGGAGGTTCGTTATATGAAGGACACATTATCCTTTTCTCTTCCTATGATTCAGCATGGTAAGTAGTCATTCCTAATTGGCTTACAGCTTAGTATGAAATATTAGGATGCCACACAATGTGATGACACAGCTGGATTCCTAAGGGAAGCTGAAGAGTGATCTGAGAACAGAAGAGGGACAAGAGCAGATGCGAGCTGGGAAAAAAAAAATAGTTGTAGCTTAGAGAGTAGCATGTCATTCTTCATCCTCCTGCTCCTGTGTGCAGCATGCTGCGTGCAGCACACCGCTTTCCTGGTAGAGAGGCAAGAGACCTGTCATCTCACAGTTCCTAAATAAAACGTGGGGGGAAAAAATGTGATTGCCGGGACTGTTGGAACAGGAAGAGCCAAGCAGGCTGAATAAATCCGGGCAATAGCTGCCTCGTCATGAAAAATACACTGCACAGATTTCACCTCTCGGTGCGTCAAATGATGATTTCCTCAAATTCGTTCTCGGCTGGAAAGGATTTGCCAAATTACCAAGTCAAACAGCCCGTGGGTCACTCTCAGAAGTCCAGCACTGGGGGGACGAGGCGCCCGGGTCTGTGCTGGGAGTTGTTTCCTGGTGCTGGCCTTGATTCAGGAAGGTAATTAAACAGCTGCCTACCTGAAGTCAATAGGGCCATTCACATGCACTTAAGTGCTGCTGACGCCAGGCCGAGGGGAATAGGCTTCTCAGGGGGAGATTTTTGCTGCAAATACTAGTGCTAATTCAAAATTCACTTTCTGCAAAGTCCTTCCCCTGCAGTCAGCTGAAATTAGCTATATCCACTGTGGTGCTTGCCAGGAAACTTGATAGAGTATCGCCCAAAGTGAACATAAAGGAGAAATAAACACAGCAGAAATTAATAACAGGAGTTCAGACTGGTAGGTTGGGGGAGACGTGTTATAAATTTCATCCAGCTGTAATGCAAATTCTGCCAAATGATTGGGAACATCTCCCTTTTTATATCACTGTTTCACTACATATTAATAGCAACCAGTTACTGATGCAGTACTAAAATATTAATGATATGGTCATAAACCTGAATCAGTGCCTAACTTGGCAGAACAACATAGGGCATCTTTTCAATCACGTGTGAACAAAACCAGTTTTCAGAAACCATTTTGTAACTGCAAAACCATGTGAGCAGAAGTAATTGCAGGGCTATTTTAGGCACAAAAAATTGTTAGTCTTCCTTGGAAAATCAACAGCCCCGTTGAGGTGTACGGTATGGGTGCCCAGATCTTTCTGCAAGGCTGAGAGAATCTCAAACCAGGCAGAAACAAAGTTCATGCAATTAATTAGTAAGATTTCATCTGTGATTTCATCTGCAGCTGATATGAGTGACTTTTATGTGTGCATTAGAGACAATAGCAACCAGCCCCTGGGGACGAATTGTTTCAGCAGGATTTAGCCCTTTGTTCTGGACTGAAATGGAATATGGGAAGGCAAGAAATCCAAAGCAAAACCTACAATTTTTATATTTGCCTGATGTTAGAGCAGGTGAATTTACCAACTGCATCACATCATCGGTGACTACAACAGAAATTTGGGGATGGTAAAAGGATTTAAAAGTCAGAAACTTCCCTTGCACCTTTTATATTTTCCAGTCTGCTTTTTAAGTCTTGGAAACATACACAGACCCTGAAGTACCCTTCTCAGGAGAACCAGGGGTCACTGCCAGGTAAACAAGGCCGCCTTTGGGATGCTTGGTTGGATCTATAAAACAGAAGCAGGTCTTGAAGTCTCCTCACTTCTCACTCTGGCTAAGCTCTTTCAGGACTGGGCTGGTCCATTTCATTATTCACATTTGTCCCTTTCTCTATGCAGATGGGGCCATGCATCCAAGGTCCTTTCACACACCTTTAATTGGAGCTACAAATTAAGGTAAGGACAGACACAGAAGGATTCTGGATTCTGTACAATTCCCAACAGCAGCTAGCACCCCAGGAAGAGCTGGAATACGAGGAGAATATTTTATTTCTACATTTCCAAAGGACACGGGAAATGGCTCGTTCCTCCTTCACCCCATCAGGATCCAAAATCAGCTCTGGAGAAACTCATATATTGTCAATACTAAACCAAGGACTTTGCTTAAAGGTCTTTCACTGCTGCTTCTCTAACTCCTCAGTGCACAAATAAGCTGGCTTTGGTCATGACTGAGTTTTCTGTTTAGAAGTGCAGAGAATGGCATGAAATTAATTATTAAGAAGGGTCTTTTTTTTTCTGGTTTTCAACCGCAGTTACATAAATGAGGACCCAAATCCCACTGAGAGATCACTTAACAGTGTCAGCACCTGGGAGGCAGGGCTGCAACAATGTCTTTATTATTTGCTGACCAGAGTCACTGCAGTCACTAACAGCAATGATAATCTTTCTTCATTATATCTGCAGGCAGATGCCATCGAGGTGTGACTGACAATCGTCCCTTCAGAGTAAGTGATCACATCCATCGGCTCCTTGTTTATTAATAACTCCCTTGAAATTTTTGTGTTGCTCCTGCTCAGGTGGAAGATAACATTTATTTGATTGACACCTGTCATTAGGAAAGTTTCTCCTACAACTGAAGCAGCAAATAATACAGCCTGGCTGCAAACTAAGTTGCCAAAACAAAGACTTTCTTTGGTCTACAAGTTACCAGAGCAGGAGGAAAACTGCTAGTGTTTTGAAACTTGTTCTAGCAAGATACTGCAAATCTCCCACATCTAAAGTCTACTCTAAAAAACCAAAAAAAACCCATCTCTTGGAAGAAGACAAGTCAAACATAACTCGTTCCTTTATTCTTTTTCTCTCTTACCATGCTTTACAGATAATTGTTTCATCTTGTTCTTCGGTTTCCAAGAAAGACCTTTCTAAATCCTCAGGCAATATTCAGAGCAGGCAGATTTTTCTTTGAGTGTTCAAGGCTGATCTGATCAATTTTAGAAAAGGAAGGTTACAGTACATTTTAAACCAAATACCCCATAGTATAAAATCTCAGAGGCCATTCTAAAGAAAAATATATTTTGTTAGCAAGTAAATGCAAAGAAATGATAAAGGGATTAGGTACAACCCCCTTTCTCATGTGTCCTCTGGGATTTTCTGCATTGTTCTCTTGGTTTAAAGGGTTTAAAATACAAGGGTAAGGCTGCTGAAGTCCTGGACATGTGAGTTCTGTTCTCAGATCACACAAAATTCTTCCTGGCTGTTTTGTTCTGCCACATTTTTGTCCTTTCTCACCCATAAAAGCTATGAATCATCTCCAGCCAGAGTCTCCCAGCATGTGATGCACCACAGGTCCCCACAATCTTATCTGAGGCTCTTTGGGCCAAGCTGCAATGTAAGCACTCTTCACCACTGGGACTCCCTTACAAGGTTTAGAGCCTCTCTTTGCAACTGCAAATTTCCAGTGAAGTACAACTGCTGCCTTAAGGCTCCTTAAGGCCACAGGAATCAGACCTGGCATAACATGAAATTTGCTTCTCCCTTTACAAACTGGCTAAATAAACTAATCTTCTTTGCAGTGGGACACTCTTCATTTCCCTGTCTTTCATTCTCTTCTCCCTCTGGGTGATTCCAAAAGCAGACCACACAGACCAACCATCGGGGCCAATTTGGCTTCCAATTTTTCCAGTAGCTTTGCAGTCACATTCCCTTTGTCACCTGAACTCCGTATATCAAATTTACAGCCTGGGTGTGAACTGCTTCTGGAATTATCTCCCCTGGACAAGACACCAAAGCAATTCAAAGGCAAGTAAAGAGAATGCAGAAATACCCCTCAATAGGATTACATCATGTTCCTAAATCCTAACCCTGGTACTCCAGTAGTTATCCATTCCTCCTTTCCTTCTTCCCTTCTGGCTAATATTTTCCTGCCCAGAACTCAGTTCACATTGCCTCAGCAATCAAATATATTCTGTAAAGTTACAAGGTCTGCATGAGGCTCCTGAGCTTGGCAAGCTGTATTGCAACACCAAAATATGCTCTTGACAACCGCTGACCCCAAAAGCTGATGTGATCAAACACATCCCCCATGAAAGAAAGAACAAGGCTGTAATCAGTTTTACCATTTTAAGGAAAATAAATCCTAATCCTTTGCTGTTCTGTGGTATTCCTCTAATTGCTGTTTCCTTACACATTCAAACATCTCCAATTTGGTTCTGTTGTTTGAATGTCACTTGGAATCAAATCAGTGTTGCAGATACAACGTCTTTGAACCTTTTAGTCCTGCTGTGAACTTTGGGCTTAATCCTTTAGGGCGCCCCTGTCTAGCAAGCTTTAATGTATATTAAATTTTCTAAAAGGAGAGCCAAAGTGGTCAAAGCGAGATAGTGCAAGGTTCTGTGTTTCATAAATTAATAAGCATCACCAACTGCATTGCTTGACCCTTTAAACTCTGTGAAATTAATATAAGTAGACAACCAAAGTGCACTTGGCCCCTGAAGAGCCTTGGAAGTTCACTTAAGCAATCCAAGTTTCCTTAAAGTTTTATAAGCCAGCTTTTAAAGCAAGTCCTTTGTACTTATTACTGGTGACAGTGAGCATTACAACAGCCAATGAACCTTTGCTGACTTCCGACCCCAATATGGTAGAGCACAGTTATCAAGGGAAATATCAGAATCAAAGCTTGTATATTACATCGAGGTCCTGACTCCTGCAAGAGCCCCCCATAGACTGCTCAGAGTATGTCAGGGAAATAAACAGCTAATATTCTCAGACATCTACTTATGATGTACAGATATTGCTGTTTACTTAAGCACTTTTGGCATAGTAACACCCAGCCCCACCGCCCAAATAAAAAGTGAAGCGTCTCACGAAGGAAGCTGTGGCAGTCCCAGCTCCCTCACAAGAAGACAACACTTTAAGATCTTCTATTTAACCTGGAAAAGGCCCCTCCACTTGCTGGTGGTGAGTCAAGCAACACTAAGCGTTCATCTTAACCGATTAATGGATTTCAATTATTAATTGGCACTAGGTAGGCATGGTGAGGAACACCCAGCCTTCCCTGAGCCCTGCACGTGGGCTGAGACTGCCTCGAACAAAGAGGCTCTGTGTATCCACACCTACTGCCTTCTGGCATCGATCCTGCAGTCACTTGTAATACTTGAGTTAGCATCCTGTAGAAATAAGATATCTCAGTACTGCCAGCTGATTATATTTTTCATAATGTAAAAGGTTCTTGATGAATTATTCAGGGGCTTTTCCCACTGTTTAACAAAAAAAAAAAGGAAAAAAAGAAGAAAAGACAGACAGAACTTCTAAGGCAGTCAGGTTTCTGGGAATAAACAGGCTGACAGGCAGTGGTGCCAAATATTAGTAATTATTATTGGACTGTAAAGCCCAATTAATGATGATGTTAAAGCTAAACTTTTCCAAAGGGCAGGCAGAAATTCAAAGCCAGACAGGTTTTTTGATGAGATAAGAAATCACAAGATTATCTGCTGAAGGGCATCAAACCCTATTGCATGTGTCCCCCTCGAGCAGTGAAGTCAGAAAGGGCACAAGTTACCTGTTCTCTCCACCTGTTAACAACATTTGGGTGAAGCTTTTGCAGACATTTAATGACACTGGTTTCCATTTGTTCACCTCATTTGCCTGCCTAGGTCTGGACATGGACAAGAACATCAGAGCATGGAGAAAATAAATACACAACCATAGAGATGTATTTTTTATATAGATAGATAGATACCATACATGATTGTGCATAAGAAATAAAACCCAAACAAAAAGCAGACATCAAGTATTAGGAAATAATTGATGAAATTCCCTAATAGAAACATGGATAACAAGACACAGATGGAAAAAGAAGGTACTTTGAGGAATGTGGCTCCATACAAAGCAAATATTACCAGGGACAGGCTGGTGACAGGGTCACAGTCCCTGGCAAGCACTTGTCTGCTCTAAGAACAGGGGTGTTCATTTAGCAACTCCCTGATTATTAAATCTGAATTGCATCATAAGTGAACCTTGAAATACTTTGGGCCTATTCTGACTCATCTTGCTGCCATTCAGATTTTTTGTGAGTGTAACCAAGCAGCAATTATTGAAGATGGAATGACATTATTGATTTTTATCAATAAAACAGCTAATTTGAATTTGTGTATATATATATGTCCACAGCCATCTACAGTGGTATTAGTGGTTTGACTGCATGAACCAATACTGCAGGAAATCAAAACTGTTCAAATGAAGCCCATGCACTGACTGGACACAAGCCTAAGGGACCAACCCTAGTGCAGCATGAGGAAGCAAATAACAAAACTGTTGACATGAGAGAAAACTTTCTAGGTTTAGGACTCCTCGATTTGGAAGCCAGCCACTGGTGCCTGCTGGCTTTTCCTCAGAGTTATCCATCTTCTTGTTTGTGAGTGGATCCCCAGCTGGTCAGAAGGAGATGTCCACAAGGAGCAGGAGGTTTTTAAGGGATGTGACAAAAGAGGTCTGCGTTTCCTTCCAGGAAAGGAAAGCCAACTTTGCAAATCCCAAATCTTCAGCACCAACCTCAGAAGAAGGCTCTGGTAAATGCTCATTTAGCTCTGGCAGAACAGGCTCAGCCTAAGAAAGACAGACTGTAAGTCCTCCAGGTGTCTCTGTGAGAAAACTCTGTGTAACACTACCTGGAGAGGAAGCGAGAAGAATGTCTCCCAAACATGAAAGCTGTTTTCCTTACTTGGAACAGTGCAGTATTGCAGAACCTATAGGAGCTTGCAGATGAGATATTAATTTGTTTTCCACCTTTCCCCGGGAGTTTTCCAGGCTTTCTGATGAATGAGCTCTGTCTTCCCAGCTCCCATATTCAGCAGGCCTGTGACACATCTTTGTTTTTTGGTTCCTTGGATCAGGAAAGTTTGCTGAGTCTGGGGGAGTCTCAGAACTGCCTTCCAAGTCACTAAAGTCTTCTGCAGACCACTTTTGATTAGCCAGCTGGAAAAGAAAAGTGCCTTTTATCAAATCCCCTGGGGCTAACTCATATTGAAAATAACTTGTTCTTAACACTTTTAGAGGCAGGGTTTCAAATGATGAATGAAGAAGAATATTCTCTGTCACAGGGTTTTCTTTGTTTTTCAAGTCCTCAGAGGGAGTTTGTGATCTTTGAAACTCTGGGACTGAGAGCTCTGTCATTTCCCACTGAACTTGCCACCGTTTCCCTCTGCAGAACCTTGGCTATGTCTTGCAAAAGAAAAGAGGAGAATCGTTTGTTATCCTGGAAGTAGATGGCCAGAGCATTTCCATAGCTCAGGTAATCAGTCTAGGGCAAAGATCTACTTTTTTTTTCCTTTCTTCAGGCAGCAACCAGTACCAAACACTGCAATCCTGACTGTCCATGAACATTCCTGCCACATAAATGGCTTTTATAAAAATGGGAAATAGCCAGGGTATGTCTAACTTCACATACTGGTTTTCTGCTTTGTTTTAAATTTCTCGTACCTTTGCTCTTTGAAATGTCTGAAGGTTTTACCTTTTTTTAATTTTGGGGTGTTTTTTCTTCTTTCAGTTTAGCAAATTTTCAAAAGCTCTTAGTTATTTCTCAGGAAGAACAGAATCTCTGAAGTGTAATTAGAATTTTAAAAGTTACTAGGCTAACTTTCTTAAATACAAAACAAAAGAAAATGAAAATATGAAAATAGGTTCTGCTCAAGTGTTTAAAATTTTCAGGGTCTAAAAAAAGACACAGTGTTATTAACAGCTTCAAAGTTTTCCAAATTTTAAGCAGAATCCAGTACAACTCTAATGAGACAAGAAATCCTTTTCTGACAATTTTATCAGTGAAGTTTATGAAAGAAAGATCTAACAGACAATGCATAGGAAAAACACTCTACTGAGACTGTCAATTAAAACCACAAATACTGTACTTGGCTCAGAAAATTCCATTTCCACAGTGAGTGGATATTAATTTGATATAACTTAGTAACTCTAAACAGCGTTAAATGAATCACAGAATAATCCTGACTTGGAAGGGACCCACGAGAACCATGGAGTCCAACTCGTGGCCCTGCACAGGACACCCCAAGGTGGCTGTACATGCCATTGGACAAACAAGATCTGATGAGGACAAGCACTGCTGGTCCAGTCCCACCAGGAGAACCAGACACACAACTCCTGCTGCTCCTGTGCAGCACTTCCTTGGGATACAGAGCTAAACTTAGGTCCTTCCAGCCCACTGGATACTGAGCCCACGGGTATTTTAGGGTTAACTAGTCACCTGGTCCTGGCTCTGGGTCCCACCTCCCAGGGGGAGAAAGGGGAAAGATTTAGATTCCTTCGGACAGAAAGACAGTGGATATAAATTAGCTATTAAAATTTTTTTCCCCCTGTGAGGCCCTGGCACAGGGTGCCCAGAGCAGCTGTGGCTGCCCCATCCCTGGAAGTGCCCAAGGCCAGGTTGGACAGGGCTTGGAGCAGCCTGGGACAGTGGAAGGGGTCCCTGCCCATGGCAGGGGTGGCACTGGATGGGCTTTAAGGTCTCTTACAACCCAAACCATTCTGTGATTCCTGCCTTGTAGCCATGTAGAGGAAGCCATGCTCCAACTTCTCTACCTCCCAGTGAAGAAGTTCTTCACTTCCAGCCTCCAGAAGACAAAAAAGGAGAAATCCTGCTGAACCATCTATGACCTTAATGGGAAGCAATGGTCATCTTCCACTCTTAACCAAAAAATGTGACTCTTGGGTGTGGGTGTGCATCTGCCTGAGGGAATGCAGAGCAACTTCAGCTTCACTGGGTGGGGGTGGAAATGTCCTTGGGGTAACCTGGGTGATTCTTTTCAGGCAGATAAGGGAAGGCTTAAAATGGGAAAAAATTGAGATTGGACTTTAACATGTCCTGTAACTATGGACACGGAAAACTCACAGGGAAGATCACTGAGGGGCTAAAACTTTAACCACTAGAAGAAGGTCTGGTATCAGCTACAAACTCTGCCAAATAACATCTTATTGACCTGATTCTGTCCAGGCAGGCATTCACCCCAACACTCCAGTTGAGCTACTGACACTGCAGCCAATTTAAATACTGAGTTAGCCCCCAGAAGAAACCCCTCCCACACAGACTAAACA
This sequence comes from Nicator chloris, assembly GCA_013400495.1. NCBI lineage: Eukaryota > Metazoa > Chordata > Aves > Passeriformes > Pycnonotidae > Nicator > Nicator chloris. The sequence continues at coordinate 89,630 of WAAE01018213.1, read as the reverse complement.
CATACTCCATCTCCCACAAAGGAAGCAGACTTTTCCAGAGCTCCAGAAATATTCATTTGACAGTTTCTCCTTCCTTGGCTACAGCTCTAGTAATTGATCTGCTCTATTATTTTTCCCCATTCTTTCTCTCTTACATTTAAATATGTCCTTCATACTTCTGGAGGGTTTTTTTCCCTAGCCTGTATCTCCACTGTTACATTATTTTTTATCTCTATCCTCTATTCTTCATGTGTGAAAAGGGTGCTCTGTTCTCTAATATTCATTTTTCTTTTTTTATTCTCCAAGTGCTTTCTTTCCCATCTGTAACAGCCCCTAATATGCACCTCCATTCGATTTTACTTACCCAGCTTGAAACCCTCTCATTCTAATTACCTTTTCAGTTTTCTTCTATTTCTCCCTTGAGATGTCTCAATTAGTGTACTTTTTCTTACTGGCTGTCACCTCTGAGCTACAAGGTGGGTCTAACTCCAACTTAAACCATGCAGAAAATAAATGAGGAGCTGTTCTTGGCGGCCCTGCTGAAGGTGGTGTTACTTTACAAACTAGTGCACCTTTAATAGATGATAAATGGGCAGAAAAGTGGCCTTGTTAATGCAGCAGCCCTTGATTTGGTTGCCATGCCGTGTCCTTTCATTACTCAAAGATACAGGAAAGGCAACCTATGCTAAGTCCTGGGTGATGTAATTCCATACAAAGAGAGTGAGTAGAGGCTAATTAACATAGTTCTGGTCAAAGCCTGAAATTAACTCTTGTCTTTAAAGACCAAAGCTAAAAATGTCATTTGTCTTGCCCATAATTATGTTTAGAGGTAATTATGGTAGCAGAATAACAGCAAGCAAAACGAGCCTAGGAGTGGGTTTTTCTGCCCTTTCTACCGCTAGCAGGACTCGGAATTCTATTTCTGTCAAAGAGAACTGGATAAAAATGCAGGTGACATCCACAGTACATTTCTTTGATTAAAATTGGCACTGTTATATTGAAGTTCACACAGAGCTTTCAGAACCTGAGGAGTAAATTCTCTCTCCACATGTTCCCACATAATGGAGAAACGCACACCCTCCCCGCGGCCGCCGGCACTGCCGCAAAGGGGAGGTGTGAGCCTGATTAAAGAGCCAGGCTTGGACCCCAGAACCACATCCACAGGGACTTGTCCTGCCACAGACTCACTTCCCAGGTCCCTTCAAATAACCCAAGATATCTTCACAGTACAGAGTTACCTTCAAATTAATTCGTTTACTTCCTGGGGTAATTAATTTGTCATGCAGGTCTGATCACATCATCATTTATCCAGAGCCACCATAACTGTGCTCTGTAGAACAGATATATATCCCACGTTTGAATCCACTTATTTAAATTATATATCTATGCTTTAAAAGATATTATTGTTGTTATTATTGCTGCTATTATTAAAATCCCAGTGGCATATGCTGCTGTCACCATTCAGGTGTCCTGAGATCCATCTACCTGCAGTGCCTGCTTCACCACCATCCCTGAAATTTATGGGCACATCAGCCATTAGTGACTTGGAGGATTTATTTGTGAGGTATGTAGTGCTAATTTAAAGACTTCAAACCAAACTTTAGATTTCTACTGCATTGGGGCTGAAGGTGATAAAAATGCACGTACACAGGCCATTACTGCATGGGCTGCTGGCAGATGCCAAGGTCTGTAACACAACTGTAAGCAGAGCACATCCACTTGTCTGTTTCTGAAATTATTACACTTTATACTGTAAATTCAGTGAATTCACCCAAGGGCCCATAATACCATTTTTGGCACAAGTACGAACTAAGTTATAGCCATGACTTCACAGAGATGACGATACTGCATAAAACATGTTACAGCAACTTTTATGAAGTTCTGAAGGGGAAAAGATCACCTCTGCAGACTTTTCCAATGGTTCTAATGGAACACCTCTACCATTTTTCTGGTATCTTTCACGGCAAGAAGGGAATGAGGGAAAAGTTCCTCTGAGGGGACCAGCCCTAGGGATTCCAAAGGCATTCTTCCACTGTGCTGCTGAAATCTTAGTCAGTCTTAAGAGATCAGCTCCACTGGAGCACTAAATTTTAAGCACCAATTTAAGGGCAGGGTACAGGAGTTGTGCTTTAAAAAAATAAAGAATAATGCCTAAACCTGTATAGCTCTTGAGCTGTCTCTTTTCAGAACTCCAGAAAACTTCCAGAAAGTTGGGGGGGTCCTGTCCCCAAAAGTTAATGTTTTTTCCCCAGCTGTATCAGTTACCCAGTAAAATGTGTCCTTTCTCACTACAGACACTGCCTCACATCCTTCTTTAGACCTTCACAGCTATTGCATTACTACCACTACTTTTACAAGTGCCAAAAGTACCTTTATGATGACATCTGCCAGTATCACCTGACAGACACAAGTACCAAAGCCCATCTGGAAATGCTGCCTCTCCCCATAATATTTTTGCATACTTCATGAGATTTTCTTGCAAAAATTTTTAATGATTTGTTTAAACACAAAAAAAAAAAAAGCTGAAGAGTTGCATGTTACACCTGACATCTGTTACATTCAAACTCTCTTTGGGGTCCTGTTAACCAACTTTCATCCCTAACTAGGTGGAATTCTAGAGATGCAAACCTTGCACAGTTGCCATTTATGGGACCTGCACTGAAATTACAGGCACCTCTCTGAAGTGCTAAGAGCAAGGACACTTCTCTGCAGCACACTCAGCCTGGCTTGTCCTCCCAGTGCAGGTGCAAAGCACACAGAGTACAAACCAGAAAACCAGATTGTGACTGAAGTGACCCAGAGACAGCAAACAGTAGCTCTGAACCTAAACCATCTTCTGCCTCTCCCTGGCACAGCACAGAACCATCAGAACAAAGATGTGATCTGAAAATAGACAGCTTTTGAGTTCAGAGTCTGTCGCCAGGGGCACGTGTGACACTCTTTGGACCTGCACCTGTTCCACACTGGACCAGGAGCTGGACAGAGCAGGAGCAGTGCCAGGAGGTGACCATGTCAGTGATCCCACAGGACCCCAGCCATCACCAGAGATTTCTCAGTTTAGCCACGTTAGCCCAGGGTTGGCAAGCAGCCTTTCTTCACACAGTGGGCTCTGAATCAGGCTCTCAGATGCCTTCCACCTCCCTTCCGAAATATTTCCTCCTCATCTCCATTGCCTCATTGCCTCAAGGTTTGGTGTGGCTGGACCCACCAGTGTACACATATCATAAAGAAATGTGTTCTCACCACAGTGCAGAGATCAAACTGGAAAAGATCTCAGAGGCTCCAATGTCTTTAGCCATGGAACTGAACTGTTTCACTTCAAATCATTAGTTTGCATAGGACTGACTCATCGTCTCCTTTTGGTATGGGAAGACCATCCAATGCTCTGATGTTTGACCAGCTGAGCAGCCACTGGCAGAGCACCTTCTCCTCTGAGATCAGTAGGTCTGTGTCAGTCAGGCCATTCCAGCAGCAGTGGCACCTACATCCACAGTTCCCAAATTGCAGCACTGCATGAAGCCATTTCCAGGTGACCTGCTGCCACAAAAGGGCTCATGTCTCTCCATTCACACTATTTGGGCATGACTGATAGCAACTCCTGACCCTGAGCTCACAGGACCACGACTTTCCTCTCCTTAACATCAATGGGATATCTAAAACAGTAAAACACTTCTACTGAAGCCCCCAACTCCTCCTGAAAACAAAGATTTGTGCTGGAGGGGAGAAAGCAGAGATCCCACTTTGTGCTCAGAATCCAGCAGGATGAATCCATCACTGCCACTTGGCTTCCAGTTGTTAATTTAAGTGAAGGAACTCTTATCTTCTATGGAAACCTTCTCAAATCAGCAGGAACACGTTTGCTAAAATTGCTTCCCTGTCTCTACTGCATTTGAGAGCACCTTGGTCTTTGCAGAGCAGCACAAAACAACACAGACAACTCTAAAATGTCTCACATGGCAGCTCCAAATGCTCACAGTTTATGTAAAGCCATGGAGCCAGCATGATAAGATCTAATTACCAAGCAAATTAGTAAAAAAACAGCTGCAAGGTTTGCAGAAATATCTGGAAGTGCAGAGTAAATGGCCACAATTGATGGAGTTATTGCACAGGCATCCTGAGGGCACAGTCTGCAGCACTCCAGTCCTAACCAAAATCACTGTCAACAGTTGTTGTTTTCTCCATTCTGTTAAATGAGAAGAGCATGAAAATGATCCTGCAAACAGCCATTTAATATTCTCATGCACGTGAACTGCAATTATCAGCAGCAGCAACAACAAACTCTGTTGTAATGTGTTCATGGTTAATCAATTCAATTGATCACTGTTTATTAAATAAAAACCTGCTCTCTAACCAGTTCTTCTCTAAATGGCATGTTTGGGGGCTTGGGGTTTTTTTTCTAGCTTTCTTTTTCTTTTTTCTCTTTTTTAAACATGCTTCTAGGAGAATCAAGAGACCAATTAAAGCTTTTAATTTAAATCCAAGCAACATATAGTGCCTTTACAAAAGCATTAGCTTAAAAGAGGTTTGAATCAGCCTAGCCACTCCCTGGAAAAGCTGCACTGGATCTGATTCCTTCCAATTCCAAAGGCTTTCAAGGCAACTTAGCAACAGCCAGTGTTTTTATCTGTGTAAGAGACAGTCATGACCAGGTCAGCTCAGGATATCAGAAGTGGGCTGTTGGTAATGCAGATTAGGGGACACACTTTATTCACATCAGCACTGTAGCATTGATCACCCCTATCCTGCACCTTTACAAAGTAGATCGGAAATCAATGGATTGCAGGCTGGAGAGATGCTGTGGATAACAGAAATCCTCTATAGCCAGTTATCTCCCTACAAGGAATAATGATCCTGCACAGAACTGAATGCTGTAAATCTACGAAGAATCTCCACTACATCACAAGTTCAATGGAGATTGATACCAGGCACAGTCAGGGTCTGGCTGTGCCCCAGCCCAGAGCCAACTCCAGCACTTGAACATCACACCCAGAACTTCCACCTGCAGTGCTGGAGTCCTCCCTGCCCTTCAGCTGCTCCAAACGCTGCAGAAGGGAGGAGAAGGGGAGTGTTGACACACAAAAATAACCTCGTGGGATTTAATTAAGACCACTGAACCTGTGTCACTTGTAATTTATGGCAGATTTGAACCCGTGCCTCTGGAGGGGGAAAATGAAGGCATTTCCAGTGCATTAGCTGACTTCAATAGCAAAGTCAAATCTGACGTCCTGTGACCCTCGAGTGAATGAAGACTAAGGAGTCCCTGTTACCCCAATTATTTCTGACTAGATTTGTGAGATGTTTGCACTACCATGGAATCCAGCCACAACCAGGTTCCTGCCCTAATGGGGCAAGTGCAAAGCCTCCCCATGCCATGAAACCCTAGTAAGAGCATTAGGAACCTCCAGCAAAATGGGTCATTAATGGCATGTTCCATGGAGGAAAAGGGATGTGGGGCATATTCCCTCCCCTGCCAGCAGACACCTGGCCTCCACAGGAGCTAAGGGAAGGCTTACAAATAAAGCTCTGCAAATAACCAGCTTTGCCTTTTATGACCAAAGTGAAAAAATGAGCTTCCCAAAAATGCTTTAGGTCAAGTAAAATGCTTTGCTCAGTCTCATATCAGGTGTTTCACCTTTGATCCCTTCAGAGACTGGGGGAAGGGTGAGAACTTGCTTTATTAATTCCTCAAAATGAGACATATTTTGCAATGGAAAACATTATCATTATATTTTTAATTATTTTTTAATTCCTTCCTTTTCAACCACAATTAATTGTTAACTATGCAACCAACTTGCAAATAGGTTCAGCTGACCCAAAATTATCAGTTCTCTTCAGGGGTAGGAGAGGAAATCACTGAAAGCTTTCACTCAGAAAAATTTCTACAGAGATATTTCAGGGAACTGAAAATTTTGAGGGTCCCAAGTAAACGAGTTCAATATAAAATAACACTAAAAGGAAAACTTTTCCCCAAGATGAAATGTCTTGCCTGACTGACCAGCCCTGATACCAATAACAACACCAGGGAAGCTGAAAGCTGCAGCAGTAGCAGCAGCCTCTCTAGCCTGACCTGTTTGAGAGAAAAGGGATTATTAGGGAATAAAATTAAATCCTTTCGTTATAGGTTGCACAGCCAGTGAGTTCAGCACACAGCTGTCTAGTGACTGTGTTAAATCCATCTTTACCCCCAGGCTTGCCAGGCAGCATCAGCCAAATGAATTCCTGACGCTGCTGATCAGGCAGCTGACAGCCGGGAGAGGAGCAGGGCAGGTACAGCCACTTGGAAAGGTGCCGGGGGGGACCCTGCCCAGCCCAGCCCGGCAGAAATGTCCCCAAAGTGTGCCAAACCCCCAGCCCTGTCCTGGGTGCTCGCATGAACACGCCACTGAAGGGAGGGGAAGGTTCCCCGCAGGAAATTGGCATCTGAAGTTAGGATAGAAGCGACGCCGCATCAAAGTGTTCATAATGAGCTACAAATTTTGCTTGTAGTTCAGCAATTTATACGGATTAGCAGCCGCTGACCTTCCCAAGGCCCCCGAACGCCTGCAGGCTCCATCCCTGGTCACAGAGTGACCTCTAGTGTTACCTACAGCCGCGCAGACTAGGCTGAGCCTAAGGGCTGGGAGCAGCTTCCCAGCTGGGCTAACCTGGCATCCTCCCAGTGACAGCCCTGGAGCTCTGTTTATTTAAGTCAGGTGATGAAATACCTCCCGGAGCCTGTTCCAGCTGAGCTACACTTGGTACCACGGCAGGATGATAGAGAAGTACCCAAAAACCTGAAGCTGTTGAGCCTAATCATAGAATCACAGACTGGTTTGGGTTGGAAGAGACCTTAATGCTCGTCTGATCCCATCCCTGCCATGGGCAGGGGCACCTTCCACTAGACCAGGGTGCTCAAAGCCCCATCCAACCCAGCCTTGAACACTCCTTCCTATGTCTTCTGTTTCCCCACCCGTGAGAGCAATCTGCTCCTCTTACTAATTGGCACACAAAAGTTTTAATGAATTTTTAAAACCCTGAAGAATGTTAGCGCAGAAAGGTAAACCAGAGAGCTGAGTGAACAGGTTTGAATCTATTTCCTGCAGGGCCCAGGTGTCTGTAAGCACCTAAACAGACCTGCTGCTGAACAGGATACTAAAGCAGCAGCATCCTCCAAAGGCCACTTACTCCTGCATCTTTCCAACTCCAATCTGGAAACCCAGGAGCTCGAGCACACTGCCAGGAGGGGACAGACACCTGGCACTTCCTAAGCCTGGCTTGCTGTTTGAGTCTGGATGAGCACTGAGCATACCCAAATCAAGGCAAATGAAGGTCACTGAGTCACTGCACAGTGACAAAAGCTGGGAGTGAACATTGTCAGACATCTTCTGACAATCATTCCTGCAGCAGATTGTCTTTTTCTGCACAGCTCCCTTTGGGCTGGGAGCTGCATTTCTGATCACAGAGGGAAGAAATAGCTTTGAATCTTCCCTCTTATCAGTTACTGTCCCCAGTAACCATGGACACTGGACTTCCATGGAGCAGGGGCAAAACCACACTACAGAAAAACTCTCCAGATCTTCTCAGCAGGGTCATAAGTATAATACAGCATTAAATAACATAAGCCAGGTTCAACCAGGTCTTACTGAGACGACCACAAAATGTTATCGAAACTTCACACCACAGTCAGTTCAGGTGCCTGAAGATTCAGGGGCCCCATGGACTCCAAGGGGGCAAGTCCAGCACAAAATCTCCATGTCTGCTTCAAGTGCTGTGCAGTAAAACCTCACCTCTCCAGTCTCACAAGGTTCACATCCCTTCCCTAAAAGAACATCCTGGAAAAGCAAAGGTTGAATAAGTGAGGTGCCAGTAGCTGAAAGGCCAAGGGTAAATGGTAATGGCAGGAATTAGTGTAAGGGTGGGAGTACAGAGGTACCAAAAGCTCACAGGAGAAGGGGAAAGAGCTGAAGAGCAGTAGTCAGGATGTTGCCAAACTGGCTGTTACTGTGATCGTGGAATCTTACAGCTTCAGCTTTTCTTCTAACAAAAATTAACGCAAGTGTTTTGACTTGGATGGGCAACTAAAATAAGCAGATTTGCACTGCTGGAATGAAGTTGGGGCTTACAGATGCTTTTTTGGCGTTTCCGGTTCCTCTGTGCTTTTAGCTGCTACCTTACCTGTCTTTTCTCTCATCTATAAGGACATTTCAGACCACTTTGAGTTCTGACAGTCTACTTTAATCCATGGGCAGGCTTCTACCCTCCACAGACCAACAGCCTGTGACACACATCTCCTTCCCTAGATCACGGAATGAATAAAACAAAATAAACAAAAACATTTAATTTTAAAACCTTGTCCAAGTCCTTTCACCTTTGCAAAAGAGTTGAAGGGACAAGTGCCTATTTTAAGCAGAGAAGGCCAGCAAGTCCACCAGTAGCTGACACAGTGGCTTTTCCAGACGAAATGAAGACATGAGCTGGAGTGGCATGAACGACAGGGCTGGCATTCCTTGCAGGCCATGATTATCACTTATCAAATTATCCATGAGCAAAGCAATCCAAGTGGAGCAGCACATCACATTCACACAATCCAAACCAAGAACCAAGGCCTCAGGAAGCTTCAGAACTCCCTGTCCTCAGCTGGGGGGAAGAAACGTTGTAGTTAGGCATAAGAGAGTGACTCAGTGCTCAAAATTACCTGTTCTCTTCTCAGAATCATAAAAGCCACAAAAGGAACACGCTGCTCAGAGAAAAAAAAGAAAAAAAGATATTCTGATATTATACAGAGATGAGGAATAGAATAAAAGAAGGGTTAAGGAAGTGTCAGCCTGGAATACATCTGGTAATTGCTTGCTTCAGTGTTCTCAGGGATTGGCTCAATTGTCCTTGGAGTGGTTTCCATCAACTTCAGGAAGCCCTTAACACATGACCAGTCTGACAGATGGATCTCCACCATACCTCAGGTACCACTGCACCTGGAAAATATCTCAGCTGAAAGAGAAAGCAGGTTTGATGAAGGCTGAAATTAAGGCTTGTTCAACACAGGGCACTGAGTTCAAATAGGAGGGAGAAAAATTAAGTATGTCTGAAGGCTCCCTGACAAGACACAGATTCTAGAATAACAGTACAAATACTCTGCATCCATTTCCAAAGGGCAAAGGAGCTTCCATGGAGTGATAATCCAGAGTTATTCCTGACTGATATCTCCTCCTGTAGACAAACACTTGTTAACAGCAAAACACAGTGTATTGACAGGAATGAACTGTAGAATTCAGATACATTTGTTAGGGCTAAGAGAAGTGTAAACCTCGAGGATAAAATTAGGGAAAGTGTCTACTTGTAAGTTGTTGAGGAACCAAGGGAGAAAGCTAAAATCAAACAGTACCAGACAGACAACTATCAGTAACCCAAACAGAGAGGTACAACAGGGCAGAGAAATAGCAGCCCAGATGGTGGTCATGTGAAAAAACACATTCCACAGATTGCAAAGCACTTAACTTATTTATGATTACACGAGACAGAGAAACATGGCAAAGTTAAAAAAGAAATTAGCTTGGATCACCATCACAGGCATATGCCAGTTGTGCACCTCTCTGATTTCGACTCATTCTTTCTTGACTTATTTTTCCAGCAGGATACCTTTGATGATTTAGATATGTCTAGAAGGAAAAAACTATCTCACGAGAGAATTTACAATATTGCATACCAAAGTACTGAAGGAAATGGTGATTTTGTTGAGAGACAGAAATTCTAAAACTGTTAGGCTGCTCAACAGCTACTTGCCACTGTTCTGCCCAAGAAGAAGACTAAGGTTATTCTGATGAGTAAAGTGATAATATTGCAGCTTCTCCCAGTATTGCCTGAGCATCAGTGCCCTAACAAGAGAGAAGAATAACCACGTCAGGAACATCTCTCCTCTTTGTCTTCATTAATTTACATTTTTGGCCGCACACCCCAGAGGTGTGCAGCAGAGAGGAATGTGCAGGCTACAAAGGGCTCAGCTGGAATTGCAGCCCAGTTCTACCACAAAATGACTCAAATTTCATTAAATAAAATAAACCTGTTGTAGTCCAAGGATTGACTGACTTGCAGTTTCCCCTGCTCCTGGGTTAATACAGCAGAGTTGGCACATTGATAGAACACTCAGCAGGACAATGGGGTGTGCTGAATTCAAATGAGCCTTCAAGGCTGGTAGGACTCTGCAAGGGACTCTGTGCATAGTCTGCAGCTTGGAGGAAGGGAACAGAATACAAATAAAAAGAGAAGAAAAATGTAAAAAACAGCAGTTGCACACTGACATAGATTTGCCACAGAAAACAGAGGATCCTGCACACCTTGAAGTGACTGCAAACTCAAGAAGACCACAAATTCTACCTTTGAGTTTAGATTAAGCAGATCTTCTGCTTAGGGTATGTCTGACTACAGGTCAGCTCATTAGGAAAATCAACAGTCCATACATCCCAATGGGACATTGTCAGACATCCCAAAACAACACACACCTGGAAAACCAACTCTTGCAGAAAAACAGTGACTACCAGAGTGTGAGACTGCCTTGGACACGTCCCTGTGCTCAGGTCACAGCCCAGCTGCTCTTCCTGCAGCAGGAGATGTCAGACATCAACCACACAGAGCTGAAGAGCTGAGGTTGTGACACCTCCCACGAGCAGGCAAGGTGGAGCCCATCCATGAGATCCAGGTGCCCATCAGCTGCAGGTTTCTGCTTGGAGAACAACCTGGTGAGAGCTGCTCCAGGAGGCAGAATGCAGAGTGGGTGGCCTGCTAACCCAAAGCCTTCTGCCAAAGGCAATCAGGGCATCACTCCAAAAGCTGATTCTGGTTTCAAATCAGTTGGGCCAGCACTCAAGAAAGTGACTCAGGCATTGGGCTCTTCAGGCTTGAGACTCAAGTGCACAACACTGAGCAGGGCCCAGGTCTGGGAGACACGAGAGCCAACACAACAGGGAATGCCAAGCAAGAGCAAACACCTGGAACCCAGCCTCTCCCAGAGTCAGACAGAAGGCTCCTCTGTAAAACCACACTCCAGGCCTGCAGCTGAGTCCTACCATCAGAAGACAGGCAGCTGGGACTGTGACTCCGGGGAGGGTGACACAGGGACTTGACTGCCAAGGCTAAGGCAGAGGATCTCATGGGAGTCTGAAGTGGTTTCCAGGAGCTACTGCAGACAAGCCTAGTCCATATTGGCACAAATTATAAACAGAAAGGCAGGAAAGAGATTCTGGAAGCAAAATTAAGGCTCTGGGAAAAGGAAGCTGGAGACATTGAGTGTGCTCTGAAAACACTCCCAGCAACTCCGTGCAGGACTGGAAAGAGAGGCAAAAAAGCCAAGGTTTAACACTTGGCTGAGAAGAAGATTGAAAGAGCAGATTTGTCAGGAACTGGGGACACTTCTGCAAGGGAGGAGGCTCATGCTAAAAGGACAGATGTCTCTGCTGCATTGCCCTGTAGTGCTATGGCCAGTTCAAACCAGGAAGGTTGTGAGCAGGCTTTTTCACTGGGGAGCAGAGGGAAGCAAACAAGTGCAGAGGTACAAACAGCTTTGGCCAGTGCTTCTTTGAGGACAAAGCCACAGAAGTCATGTATTCTCATGCAGAGGACACAGCAGAGAACAGAACAAGGCAGACGGAAGGACAGAAAACAGAGTAGGTGCCATTTGTGCAAAGCACCCTGGGAACCAGAACAATGATACAAAATGCCAGAGATCTAGTAAGTGAGAAATCTGGAATATCTTCATTGGCTAAGGACATCAGCTAAATGTGTACTTCACAAATTTGGAGGACAGAAGAAAACCTGAAATAATCTCCCCACATACCGCCCACTCCATTTATGCACAAATCAGATAAACAGGGGGTGATTTTCTCCATGCACAAGAGAAGACATTCTGGGAGATATGCCCAATGGCTAATATTTGTTCCATGCTAGATGCATCAGCAGCGTTCTGGCAGCAGTTTTAAGGCACAAGAGCAGAGTTTGTGCCTGGGTGCACTCAGTACCTCCCCTGGGAGATGCTGCCACCTCGAGCTAGCATTTGGGTCATGTTCAGCATGCACGGGTTGTCACTGCTGAATGCAACACGCTGCCCATGCCTTCAGAACAAAGGCTAAATGCAAGTGTTTTGAGCTGGAGAAGAGGCTGGCAGTTTGGGAAATACATTCATTCCATAAAACAGAAATAATGCACTAGGTAAGAAGTTAACATACCATAGTGGGCAGTATATTACTGAAAGGTTAATATCAGCAAGTGGCCTGCCCCAGGAGATGGGGAAACACCACTTGAAATGGTGACTGGAGCTGAGAGTTTACAAGTTCTCACCTCTGCACAGCCTTGTCTTTACACCTCGCTCCATGCTGGCAAGAAAAGCTGTTCTTTTGAGGAGCTTCTCCACTTCATCTCCTCAGTTTCTTGGTCCAGCAGTCCCATCAATTTGGGCCATGCTGACCCTGGTTAACTCCTCTGGGACACTGCAGAACCTGTTATCATGGGTCTGTGATAAGCAGCCACGGCAGCAGCACCACGAGCTGAGACTGGCCTGTGTCTGAAGGGTGGAACCAAGGAGTGAGGACCTGGAAAAGCTCTGCTGGAACACCTCAGTTTTTACTGTGTTCAAAATTACAGATGCACAGGTTTTAAGGATCCCCACATGGGGTCATCCAGTTCTTCTTCCTGGCCCAAGAAAGGGCCTAAAATCACTCCTGAGAAACGAATTACCAGGAGAAAATATTCTGAGAGCAGAAAAACAACGGCTTAAACATCAGTCCTTAATGCCTATCAGCTTTCAATCTGTATCTGTGTCAGGCTGGGGGTGTTTAACATGGGATTGTACAATTCCTAGAGTAATTTCAAGAACAAATGGTACCAGAGCCACAGAAGGAGAGAGAGTTCCCCAGGAGGTATTTGGGTAACATAACCAAGTCATACAGAGGGTGTGTGTGTATGTGCAGGTGAGTACCAAAAAAGCCCATGGACACACACCCACACATCACACCAGGATGCTGCAGAACCCCATGGACAGCAGCAGCATGAAAGCCTGCTTTTGTCTGCATTATTTCTGAAATTTCTCGAGCCCTCCTGCTTTGCAGAATGGAATTATTTAAAACCAATGTAGGGAAGCAGGAAGCCCATGGAAAGAGGAGGGGGGTACAGCCCAACACCACTTGTATCTGTGGAAATTCAATTTTGTTTCATACTCACAAATAAAGTTTATAATCCTGGCTTCACCTCACCTAGATCTGTGGTTTTCCAACTCAGAGGGTGACAAAACTAAATTGAAGCATCTATCTGAGTATGCAGACAGCAGTTTGACCCTGGCTTCAGTTAAACTGATTTTCATGTCTGAAGACAGCAATGATTTTTTGTGTCATCAGAATTAATAGGGGAGGCAGGGGTAAAACAGAATGTCACAACATGGGGTGCTACAGACTGGAAACACAAACTCCTTGATGGGGTTCCTGATCTCTGGTGTGTCCCTGGTAAAATGATCTAAGTGGTTCTGGCCCATTGCCATGAGCTCTCTCCACTGCTGCATGTGCAGAGAAATGTGCTACAGCATTATGAACATGTCACTGGCACTGTTAGCAGGGCACAGATAAAACCTCACTCATCCTTAGTGCAGCAAGTAGGAAAGGATCACTCCTTTAATTATTAAACATAAGTGAGCCATCCTCCCAAAGACAGCTCACACTGAGTTGTGCCCTGCAGATTCAGTGCTTGTGAGTTGATGTTGCAGGGCTTCAAAAATATTTTGCTCTCTTTCTTCAGCCGTTTCTCGCTTCTTTGTTTGTTTTTATTCTCCTCCCTTGAACTCCCAAGCCCTCTGAATGTGAGGATGGCAAGCAGCACGAGGGAAACCTGAGCAAAGCTGGCAGCTGTGATGACTCCCCTCTCACCCCTGGCCTGCAAGGAGACTGCCCAGGTCAGGAAGGGTCTGCTAAGCCTCCTGCACCTCTCACCTGAGCTTGGTGCTGGCCCAGCTCGGGGGAAGGAAGGGCCCAGCTGCAGTAAACAGTGTGTCCATCACTCTCCCAGGAATGGGATGGATTGTGTCACTCAGGAAAGCACGGCTCGGTAACAATTTCTCCAGCAAACACATCTCCCCTGGTACATCAGCTCCTGAAGCCCAGGCTGTAGGGCCAGGAGGGGCCAGGGGAGGATCTGTGAAATGAAAGGGACAAGATCTGAGTTTCAGCCAAAACCTCCTTTAAAGTTTTCAAAGCAGCCCTTGGCTGCTACCTGCAAAAATCTGTCCTTTTCACCACTTGGCTCCTCTGGCCTGTTGTCCACTGTGACTGACCTGCTCATTCATTTGGAGGTCAGAAGGAAAAGCATTCTATGGGAGAAAGCCAGATTCACAATAAAGAGGAAACCAAAGTTAATCCTTGGAGTAGAGGCCAGCCTAAATGTTGATATCTGAATAACAAATCCAATGATGTCAACTACACCAAAAGAATCGTGAGTGTTCAGGGCTCTGGTTCAGCATCTCTGACTGGGTGTAAAACCCTGTGTTCCTTCCAGATCACATGTTGCCATCTGTCTCTGCTTCTCACCAACCCCGTTTGGCCACATGCCTCTCTTTAGGGCATATGGATGGATCAGCCAGCACAGAGGAGCATTACCTGAGGTTTCCTTTTCCCTGCACTCTCTCTGTGCTTCCTTCAGGTAACCAAGTCTGACCTCTCCTGACCCTCATAAACACGGAGCTGAGTTTGAACTAACTCCAAGTTCAGGGCATTTTAGGATAGAGGAAAAAACAACTACAGTGCAGGTAGTGCAAGACAAGAGAACCTTTGCTCTAGGAAAAATAACCGTGGGAAAAGTAGAGGAACAAATCCATCACCATCTACTGTCTGGCAGGTGAAGTTGTGTATTGATTAAAGTAAAAGTGGTGCAACTGAGCTTCTAGGAGCAGTCACTAGAGGACAGAGGAATGCTCTGTATCTAGGTAGATGTGGATGCTCAGATTCCAAAACCTGGATTAATATCATTTAAGAACAGAGTACAAACATAGTAACAGCTGTGCATGGCAGCTAAATCCCAGAAATTTCAGGAGCTCAGACCAGGCCCTACACACTGCACAACTTCCCATGGTGAGGCTTTCCTCCTACTCACCTCCAGGCCTTTAACCACCTTGCAAATGTAAAGCCAAGCCCAAGGCACAGGGAGAACTCCCTACCAACCCCGCCCTCCCCATCCAGCCTTCCAACACCTTCTCACACCTCCTTTTCCTCTCTTGACTCATCTGGTGCTTGATTTAGCTCTGTGCCCTCCCTGTGCCTGCCCTGCCAGGCAGGACACCACACATGGGCTGTACTGCCCACGGCTGTAGGGGAGTGCTGAGGGCACAGAAATGCCCTGGGGTGGCTTTGTAGCTGATCCCTGTCAACTTCCATCATTTCAGCCACCGAGCTATCTGCTCCTGCAGTCTGTCCTCAGAGAGCCCCACACGTCCTCCTGGCTGCCAGCTGCCAGCCACAGGACAGCTTCTGTTCACTACTGCAACACACGGCCAAGATCTGGAACCCTCTTGTTAAATCATACTGTTGGTCCAAGCTATTCCATGGCTTGGACTAAACCAACACATCCCTTTTGTTGTTCTTTCTAAGCTCAGTCCTGTGTTTCTCTGGATATGTTAAACTGGGTGGGGAAGAGAAAGACTAACACGATGTCTGTACTGGATTTTTTACTCAGCTTGTGCTGAGTGAAGGGGAAAGGCAGATGCTTAACCCCCAGCAGGGTCTCACCACTGAAGTCAGCTTTGCAACCTCCTCTTCCTTGCCAATGTTCCTGTGAAGATCCTCCAGGCAATATGCACGGAGCAGGCTCTGGCTCACCTGCAGTCACTTGCATCTGTGAGATCAGCTGCTTAGTGGCATCTCATCCCTGTGAAGGGCTGGAGCTGCTTCATCTCTGCTCCTGCTGAGTTCTGAGGTCAGCAGAAGTTGTGAGTCTCTGCTACAAGGGGAACTCAGCGAGTAGCAGGGTCTCACAGCCTCTGCTCAGATGAGATTGCAGCTGCAGATGTAAGTCAGGAGCCCCTGCCTGTTACCAGAGACAGGATTTTGCTTGCATGAAAGGCAGATACTCCTCCTTCCCATGTCCTGCTTCACTAGGAACCTCCTGAGCAGTGCCTACACCTACAGCCTTTCACTGCCTAGTGATGTTCATAGCTAGATCCACTTTGTGCTCCACGCTGTGCTACCTCTGCCAAACCCCACTGAGCATTAACCACCTTGTACAGGCTAAAGCAAACCCTGTGAAAGCCTCTTATGTTCCATGGACACTACTTGCAAGAGAAGGAACAGAGTAAGGACCAAAATCAGCCTTCAGGATTCCAATGAGCACACAGACAAGAACGAATTTGAATCTTTTTTTTTTTACTCCAGAAAGGTTTACTTTGCTGCCAAAAGCCTTTTAGAGCCTTTTACAGGAGAGTTATCTCAGAAATCAAGAGGTACACTGCCTCATGACTTTGTTCAGGAGGAGAACTGTGCTTCAAGATGTTTCTTTGTATTTCTGAGCCAAGGCACACCTGCCTTTTATCGATCTCCTGTACAACTGGAAGGGAGCCAACACACTCCCACAGAGCAAGACCCACAGCACAGCACGATGCTCCATCAAACACTGGCCACCTACCCATTGTCATGTATCCCGTGGTTGTCACTAGCCAAGATCAATCCCATGCTGCTCAGCACATTTTAGGAACTCAGGCTAATAAATCATTTAAGTGCCTCTCACTTCACAGATGGTAAGTGCAGTTCAATGAAGGTAATTATAAAAAAAATTACTTCTGGAGCAAAAAAATCAAAACATGGGAATATCTGTCTAATAGAAAAGGCCTGCAAAGAGATTTGGGAGTTCTAATAATTCTGAGGAGCAGGTTAAAGGTCTGGGAGCCTGACAGTAGGTTTTCCCTCTGATTGACTGAATCGATCCTGTCCTCATGTAACAGCTCTGGGCCCCTGTATCTACCAGATTTCATGTCCTGAAAACAGTGTTGAGGGGAAAAAAACTATACTGGGCCTCCTCTCACTATAATGTGCTGGGTTTTTTCCTTTGTGCAAATGCAATATCCATCACTAAGAAGACAAGCTGATGGAAAGGTGCAGGTCCTGGAGGGAGCAGGGAACATACAAAAAGCAAGACCCAAACTCTGGTAACAGTGGCAGCTTCAAAGTGAACTCCCAAATTCCATCTCACTTTTGTTCTTGGCTTTTGTCATGACATGCTGTGACTGCGCCTTTTTGACCTATTGCCTACACTGATCTTTCTAACACACCAGAATAAAACTCCTTAGTTCTTAGATGATACAGATAAAGGGAAGAGCAGCAACACTGAAGATTTATTTACAAATGGTCAAACCACCCTCTCCAGCTAAGAGGTCACAGTAAGAAATGAAACCCTTTTTGTCTTGTCGTCAAGGCCACAGCCACCACCATCTCTATGGGATGCATATCCCAGGCAGAGGAGTAAGTCAGACTGGAGCAAACAGACTTTCTGAAGCCTCTTCCACTCCAGGAGAAGTTGACAGGTCTGTGATTG
Source organism: Nicator chloris (assembly GCA_013400495.1). Taxonomy (NCBI): domain Eukaryota; kingdom Metazoa; phylum Chordata; class Aves; order Passeriformes; family Pycnonotidae; genus Nicator; species Nicator chloris. The sequence continues at coordinate 72,122 of WAAE01018213.1, read as the reverse complement.
TTCAGGTCCCTGTCCTGACCCTTCATTTCTGCTGCAGTTCCTGTCTCTGATTTCTGACTGTCTCTCCGTGTCTCCTTGTTCCAGCTTCAGATCTAAGTACAGAAAAGGGCTGTCTCACCTTTTCCAGTCTCTATGCAGCAAAGCTAGTTCAGCCAAACTTAGGGTTGTCACAGAATCAGTGCTCCCAAGACTGCTGAGATATAGAACTAAATACTGATTTGTTGGATTTTTTATATATGTACCATGGCAAAAATGAATCCAGCAACTGACGAAAGTTCCTCCAGAATTCAAAGCAAATTCATAACTAAGACCCAAAGTAATCAGTTTAGTATTTCCCTTTTTTTAACCTCAGTGAAAGAGAAGTTCATGCCCTTTCAGCAGTTTACAAAGTTACTCTTTCCACCTGCTTGTGTATTAAGCTCTACACCCAATTTTAACAAACACAGTAATTTGAAAAAAAACCCCACACATAAGCCCTTTATATAAAGCTTTCAGAGTACAGGGTGTTTACTTGATTCTCTTACCACCTAACAAGATGTGATCTTCATTTTCATCTAAAGACATTACATTGACCACCCCAAGGGTAAAGCTTTGTTTACAAAGCACCAGGTGAATACAAATGGCTGAGTCTCTTCCTTTCAGGAGTCAGAACAAATAACCCTTTTTTGATTGCAATTACAATTTTAAGAGCATGACAGTTACTGATGCATTCTGAGTGACCTGAAATAATTATATAAAGTAAGATGTACAGGCCAATGTGAAATACAATTCCAGGAACTGTTAGGAGATTAGAGATATGAATAGATAAATTTGTTGAATAGCTTCCTTGGACCTTAGAATTTCAGCTGGCTCTCAATAGCAGGCGGTCACAAGGCCCTTTTTGATTGTGGAGAGTGGTAACAGCAGCATGAAACAAAGCAGCTACAAAAGAGAAGAGTTAAGATGAGGACAGTTTAGGTGAAATTTGTCACTGAGCTGAAGGCAGGAAGGACTAGCTCTATAACCCAAGACCTTGGAGCTGCTATTGTTCTTCCACACTCCTGGAGACTCAAGAGGTCTTACCTAAGATCCATCCCTGGCATTTGAGGATGCATCCCAGCTGAATCAATAAAGCTTTGAGAATTATCTAGCAGGAGTTAGCAGAAGTTTTGTGATTTCATAAGTGTTTGAAGCCTTCCTGTTTAGTTTCACTGAAGACATCAGCTAAATGAATGTACAAACGAGGTAGCCCCGAACTCTCACTCCCTCTGCCACTTTAATAACAACTTTCATTTAATTAGCACCTCACCAGGCTGAGACTTCACAAGGGATTTTATGAAAGCTGTCCAGTCTTGTAAGCTGCAGTGCCAAGGAAACAAATAAAATCAAGAAATTAAAAGCCAAGAAAAGCCCCATTTAGATTTACAGAGCAAAGAGTGGCAAAGCAGAGGACAGGACGGATTCCCAGCAGGCACATAGCAGGGCCTGGGTTCTGTTCTCCATCTGCTGATACTCCAGTACATCAACTTGGGGAAAAGTCCCTCCTTTCACCACAGTAACATTTCATATTTGCATTTCCAGACATTAGGAATGTCTAATTAGGAACCTTTTAGTTAGGAATTAGGAACCTAAGAAAGAAAATCTGGAAACAAAGTTTTGATGGTGCTGACTGGTAACTGCCTCCCCCCTGCTAAAGAGAGCTCCAGAAGGCTCTGTGTGTGTCAGCATTATGATGAGGAAATGACACCCTTCAAATGACAAATTAAACACTTGTCCAATCTGGATTTCTCCTGCTCATCCAGATGGATACTAAAGAGGGCATGACACTCTTCAAAAAGCACAGGGGACAGTGCCTTGACCAAAATTCCGTGCTGAAAACTGCAGGGATATGTCCTGGCCTGCGAATTCCCAGGAAACACATTCTGCTTTCCTCTAAAGCACTGTCACCATTATTACCCTGGGTCCTGGGGCACACCCTGAGGTTCCTACTCAGATTTTGCTTGGGTGAAATGCCCAGCAAATGCTGAGGATTCCCCTTGCCCTGATACATTTTCTTACTAAAAGCCCCATTTCTGGAGGCTGTTGCCTTCAGCAGCAAGGCAGCTGAAGCTGAAAGAAGACCACAAGATATTAGAATTAAGGTTTAAATTGAGGAGTCTACTCCAACTTGTCAGCTGGGCCTAACTGTTGTTAGAACCACTGATAAGGAAATAAATACATACTTTCAAACATCACATTTCAAATGCCTTTTCTCGTAAAATTCTTTGCTAGGGATTGACCTTACTGGATTTTATTATATGTTGCATCCAGCTACATTAATAGAAGTGATGTTAATGCATTAAATTCATGTCAAAAGAAATTATAACTTTAAGAAAACCTTTTCTAAGGGGAAAATGCAATTTTAATGACATCAAAGCAGAGATTCATATGAAGAACATGTGCTCTGGTTTGATGAAAAGAAGATAATCAAGAGCTCAGGCATCTTCTTGATGTATAACAATGAACCAAATAAATTATGCATTTGAAAAATGAAATAAAAAAACACGCAAGAAGAACAGTGTTTAGAAAACTAAAATCACAGTCTAATCTCACTGTTTCTGAATACTCAGAGTTAGTAAGCAGACACTACTGGAAAATACTGTAATGCAACGGAGAAAGAAGAGTTAACAAATCAATTAATAAGAATTTCACTGCTTTAAATACACAAAATATGTACAAAATGAAAGCGTCATAAAACAAAAATATTTTTTAAAACCACAATAGGTTATATTTTTAACAGACATTCACTTATGTTATCAGAATCGGGCTTTTAAACCCAGATTTCTCCTCCCTTCAAAGATAATATTCAAAAGCTCACAGTTTGCTGCTGTAGAAAAAATACATCCTTGAACAACATTTCATATTATTCCCTTTTCTCCCCCTTGGTTTCTGTGATGCCACTCAACCCAGAATGTATTTTAATTCAGAAAGATCCTCTGGCCTGTCAACTTTCAGAATATCCATCAAGCCATTTTTGCAACACATTGGGGCGAGGAGAAGGGAAACCAAATTTGAAGGACTTGTCAAAGCTCATTGTAATTTATGACTTGGATGGAAAGTACCTTTGACAGCAAGAAAGTGCTTGCCATGAAACCACTTTGCAGTGAAATAAATACTGCAAACTAAACTGGGATGCCAAACTTCTTGCACTACCAGGGGCTGAGGAACCCATTGCCCTCTTCTGTCCCCAACTTGTGTCCCCACCTCTGAAAGAAGATTGTGAAAATGCTGACTCTGAAAAGCTCATCAACAGTAATTAATGGAATGATCTCAAGGAAAGGTAAGAGCTCTCTTCACTTGCAGCCTTTACTGAAAGCACACCCTGTCCTACCTTATTGAAGTATTTCTCAGGTTATCACAGCAGAGGGAAGTACCAACGACAGAAATTCTGTTAAATTTGGCACCACGCACACCTATCATGAAGTATGGGAGTTGTAAAGCCTTGAAAAATCGTCCTCTAATCTCACAAAATAACACAGGAATTCTCTCTGTCCCTCATTTCAAGGTCAAGAACTGAGAGCACACAATTGCTGGCAAGGGTGGGAGTCAACTCCAAGTCTCCAAAGTAACTTATAATTTGAATTAAGTAGGACTAAAAAAATCACACATGGCAACAAATGCTACCAGGTAAGTAAAGTCTACAGAAATAGATAAAGAAAAAGTTGGACTAGGTAAAAATTTCCCATGTTGGAAGTGGAAGAGTTCTGTGAGTATTTGGGTTTTAATAAAACAAAGCTTTAATAGAAATGTCTTTTTCCTGGGGAAAAAAAAAAGTGTGGATAACACCACAGATAAATAGCCTCTAGATCTGATAAATAGCCAACAACATTACATTTGGCAAAGTCTCTGCAGAGAACACATTCCTTTATTACTGTTGTTATTTCTACAGAAACAGGTTTGTACCAGCACTGTCATGGAGCAGCCTCATCTTGCCCGGGATTTTGGGGTCAGAAATGAAGATATGGTGCAGCTGTCCCAGCAAGGGTGGCCAGGCAAGTCAGTGAAGAGATGCAGTGGAAACACAGGGCTGTAGTGCAAGAGAGGGGACACTTCTGAACAGGCAAATTCACTTCAGAAGGGGCAAACATGAGCCAACAGGGAGGGAACAACCAAGCAGCTCAGAGCCAGACTGGTGACACGATGAGAGTGGGCTCTGAAAAAGGAGATTCATGAGCAGCACAGACTGAAAAGGACAATTGAATACAGTGTTGTTGGGCCTTAGGCCTCAATCATTTTAGCACAATGTTTACAGCACTTAGAACACGTGAAAGAGCCAGTGCCCTTCCCTGTCTTACCCTGAGGTTGAAGAAGGTTTGAGGAACCTGAAACACCTCCACACCAGTGAAGTGGAAAAGGGGTTGCAAGAGGCTGCTATAACTCAATGCAAATATTACCCATCCAGCACTGAAAAGAATTCAGAAGAGACAAGATTAGTTGGCTCACAGAGCAGCCTAAATAATCAATCTGTGGATTGTTCCCAAACACAACTGAGACTGAAAAAAAAAATTAGCTGTGAGAAAAGAGTCAGAGATTCCTTTTGTAAGCCCAGGTTGATTAGAATTGCAGGCAGCAGGTTTTGTCACTGTTTGTTCATGTTTTGTCTGTAAATCTGAAAACTGTAATAACATTTCCTACTTCCAAAGACAATTCAGAAGCAGAGAAAAGATAGTCTGAATGGTCCATCCAATGACTTCCATTTCTGAAGCCCTTCATTCCTTATCTCTCATTTAATCAGTGGAGGTTATTAATGCAAACAACCCCAAGTTTTATTGGTCCTTAATGCCGGGGTTACTTGTTCAAATTACACAAGAGGTGCCAGTATGCAACTCATCTCATTCAGCCAAGTTACAGTGAGATTTAACTTCCAGTGCTAGCAGTAAAGCTAGAAATTGTCTTTGCCGTGAAAACTTTGAGGGTTTCAAGTAAGTTTTAAACAGTGAACATTACCTTAGGCTATTATTTTCGAGTTTCAGCTATTTATGTTTTTAATTGCTCCAGAATTCAATCTTTGAACTGAGTTTGATTGGGTTTGGATGATTTTATGCATTTGTCAGCCTAAGGCCAGAGTTTGGATGAGTGCTTTATTAGCTCAAGTGTTCTAACAAGTAGCACAGGAGCTGGAGATTCCATTAGTAGCAGACAGGCCAGAGTCTTTTAATACTTAGGATGCTTTTTGGGATCCAGTTGTGTTTTGGTTGCTGTGGAATGAAGTCTCCCACAGAAAAAAAAACACCTTAGGGCACTATGTCCACATTCTGGGATGTGCTGGCAGCATAAAAATGACACTGTGCCAGTTGTAGGCTTTTGCATTTTTACAGTGTTTTGCATGCAGAGGGATGGAACCAAGATAAATGGTTGCAGATGGCTGACACAAGACTTCAGAAAACAAACTGTGTTTACCCAGTGCGCCGCACATCTACACTGCAGATGGTCCCTGGTCAGCAGGTCCTGCTGAAACCATTCTGAAGCATTGCTTGTAAAACTGGCTCGGGGATTAAAGCTGCTAAGGTCATTAGTGTAGCCCAATTTAAAAAACATCGTCAGTCCCAGCTCATTGTCATGGATTTGTGATCAGGATGCCATCGGAGCTTTCACCTTCATCTTCCTTTGTGTTGGCTCTGTGTCCTAAAAACTGATGAAGAATAACCTAATGAGTGCTATCTGTCACCACTGACACTCCTCAGAACACAAACGTAGACATGAGGATGTTAGAGGGGACTATCACACATCCTTAGGGTCAAAACACACACAGCAAGAAGATCCAGATTCTAATCCCACTTTTCTCCGATGAGGACAACTCACATCAGAAAGGGAATTGGAAAAGATTCAGGGAGACAGTAGGGATAACATCTATGAGGAAGGATCACACAGGGCTCCAGCTTCAAAAAGAGATGACAAGCAATTTATTTGAGGAGTCTATAAAATCATGAGTGGTCTGGAGGGCTTGGAGGGAAAGGGATTGTTCAATGTACTCTTCCAATGTAAAAATGAGAGGCCGTGAGATAAAGCCTGTGAAAGCTATGTTTGAACAAGCAAAAGGAGGTTGTTCTTCAAGTAACAGAAAACAAACCTGTGGAACTCCACCAAAGGCATTCTGAACACAAAGAATTTACTGAATGACTTCAGAGGGAGGCTGGGCCATGACTGGGAAGAGAGATCCAATCCAGAGATTCTGGATTTACCCGCCTCCATCAGTGGCTCAAGACCTGCAGCCTGCACAGCATGTAGCATATCACCTGATGGCAAATAGCTTTCCTTGTTCTCAGTTAAGTGCTACCTCTGTCTCCTGACAGCCCAGAATGCCAGAGCCTGTGCTTATCAAGGACAGGGATCAAATGAAGATCTCTCTTCTCACTTTTGTCTCTTACAGCAACCTCAATGCTTGTAATATAAGAAGAGGTCACACACTGATATAATTAAGGACTTCAAAGGGGATTTCAGCAACTTTGAGCAGATTAGTAGTATTCAAGCATGAGAAGGAGGCTTAAGCAAAACAAAGATTACCTGGGAGATGAGTTAATTCTTCTCTGAAATTAAGAGTTCTTTGAAGGGTAGTTAGTAACAAGAAATGCCTCAGGACAGAAGTGCATAGGAGAAGAATGTTTATGTAGCAACACATCAATTTTAGGGAGAAGAAATTCTGAATTCCCAGGAAGTATTGCCTTTTTCTGATAAAAGACCTTGTTTACAAACTAGAAGAGATTCAGTAGCAGGGAAAAAAAAGGCCAAAAAAAGAAAAAAAAAAGTAGAATTCTCTGCTAAACGTAAGATTTTTTCCCTGTAGATCCAGAAGGCAGAAACTGTGGATCCTGTAATTCTGCACATACACAGAGTCAAAGCCAACAATCCCAGGGTAGTTCTGTGTACAAGAGTTCATGACCAAAATGGTGCATAACCTGCTACTGCTCATCACTGAGAGACTCCAGCCAGGTTATTCAAGGCTTCCTATGGTAAGATTAATAACAAGGGACACACTGAGCCTGGAGCTAAACAGCATCTAGGTCAGGGCAGGATAACTTCCAGTCCATCACAATGGCTTCACAGACTTTGAAAAACCTAAAGGAGATGCAGAGAGGAACTGAATAACTCAAACTTAGCAACAGTTCCTCAACACAGCACATATTTTCAAGTATTTAGGAATTCAGGACTCATTACAGAACTCAGGGAAAATGGCTTATTGTTCACATCTAGTAGCTGCAAGAGAAACACTGTGCCCTGATGATCCAAAGGTACCTTTTGCTCACAGAATTTCTCAGTAATGCAGAGATGGAGAGGGGATGTTTAGTGTAGATCACAGCGAGGGGAAAAATGTTCTTGCATTGAAGAACCAGTAGGTTTTGGACAAGCACATCATATTCACCCCAGATCATGCTCTTTGGGGCATGAAGGCCATTGACCTGCCTTTCAGAGCAACCTATGCCTTAAGTTTCAGAACAAAATAAATTATTCTTAACATTATGCTACACAATACCATAAAAAAAAAAAGAAAAAAACAATAAGAGACCAGAAGTGTTAAAGATACTTCTGTATGAGTAACTTTTTCCCAAGATCAGCGATCTCATTAAAGAGTTCAGGTCTTGATATCCATCCACAGCATTTGCTTCTGTAACCTCCTATGACAGCAAGTTCCTGTGCTGAGTGAGAAAACATTTCTTTTTTGCTGCGCCATATTCATTGCCATTGATTTCATTGATTGATCCTTTAAATCAGTCAGTGCAAAAATATAAAGGGCATCTGATAGGGTTCCAGAGTGACCTAACTGGACATAACACAGCCTCATGTGACAAGCTGCTGAAGCCTGAAAGAGGAGATATTCCCAATGCCAGACAGATATTGAGGGTGAACTGAGACAAGCCCAGGTCCTTTGTTCAGACCTGTGTGATTCAGCACCACCTCATCAGCTCCTTTCCCAGGGCAGCCCTTTGGTATCAGTAACTTCCAGGGGTGAGGTGAATGAGGGAGTTGATCATTTGAATACCTACCTTGATTCAGAAGGCTGTTGAGGGGACATGCTCCTGCTGAAAACCCGTGGGGAGGAAGTTCCAACACTCCAAAGTCTCACCGCGCCCGCACTGAGGAGCTGGAGAATATCAAGTGAAGAGTGGCACTGCCATCAGAGTGGAGGTGTAGGGACAGCTGCTTTTTAAGCACAAGCACATGCTGCTCCATGGATTTTCACAACTCCTCCAGCATATGGAGCATGTGCAGCTCCCCCCAAGCTGTGACTGCTGACAGGAGCTGATGTTTTCACAGGTTGCTTTCTTCCTGGAACAAGGTCAAGACTTGAAGGGCTGCCAGGAAATAAAGAGTGTCCTGTTTTTCATGCATAACTCTTAATGCTGTTCTTAAATATCATGTCATGCCTTACAACTCAAGAGACCTTGTGACTGCATGTGCAAAGGTGATTTCAGTGGGCACGCGTGGCCATGCAGGCAGTGAGCAGACACCGTGAGAGGTTAACAACTTCAACATTTCATTGAAACCCCCAATTTTCTTCACAGGATCCTCCTTGTGATCAGATGAATGTTTCAGTCCCTTCAGACAGACGTGGATGGGACAGGTACAACTGAATGCACACCACTTAAATTTGGCGTAATTGTAGGTGTCTCATCACCTGGAAGATCATCACCTAACAGTGGAAAGACATAGGCTTCTCCAAAGAGTGATTCAAAACCTGATGTTAAAAGCAAGTTCAGGTTTCTCCACTGATTATATAGGAAGCAAAGAGGAACTGGCCTTCTAACCTAATCACTTAGGCAATGTCAATAGACTCAGGGTTTCACAGTTTCATAGTAGTGGTTTGCATTTGTTTATAAGAATGATTTCCTGCACAGAAAAGAAACAGGAAGGTGTAGAACTGTTTGCATAACATCAGTTCAGGGATTGAAATGGATCTTCATTGGTTACATGCACTCACACAGTCCTGTACAACAAAGTGAGGCCAAGAAAACAGGTTTTATCACCTTGTCAAAAGTTTGCAAGGAAATTCTCTGTGTCAGGGAAAAGCACATACTTACAACTTATGTTGTAGCAACACTGAAGTCTGGAGACATGAAAGAAATAAATAGAAAGCAAGTTCAAGAACACACCAAGCTAGATGGCTTCTTTTATGTCATCTGTCTAGGTTGCCAAGGTTCTACAAAATCCCCAGACAAAACCTCTAGAAGAAAGAAAGGACACAGCTAGACAACCCTGATGCAGATGACAAAGTAGTTCAGTACTTCTGAAAGCAAAGTTATCCATCACCTCTAGTTCCATACACCAAAAGCCACAGACCCGTAAATCTGTCTCTAGAATTATAATCTTGCATATTTGAAAAACTGGAAAACATACCTTGAATTTCAACAAAGGCTCTAGAAAATAAAATACTACAGAACTCTTTGTGATAGTTAGTTCCAGTCCCTGCAGCATCTCTCTCTCCATCTCTGCTTGGCTTCTGAACACATAAACAATGGCATGACCAAAACCTGCCACAGCCACAATACCAGGCAGGTATTTCCATAAATACCTCTGCACCCCAGTGCTGTTTTCATGGTTTAAAGGGACTTTAGAAGACCAAGGGTTTGGTCCTGGCTGCCCAAAGTATATTTTATTTACATTTAAATATTAAAATCATGATTCTTTTGCCATGCCAAAATGTGTGTTGCATGTTTACAACTTCTGGGGTTTTTTACTTGCAGCTTGAAGAGATAGCACACACCGAATTTATTTTAAATGGTTTCCTAGCCAACCCCCTGAACCCACACTATCCAGTACTGAGGCTAAATTCTCCACTTCAGCACAAACAAGCCTGGAAGTTCTCATTTCTCTCTGACTTATCTCTCATCTGTTTGAAAAACTTGACCAGATCCTTCTTTTTGTCTCACAAAAATTCACACCAAGAGAAGTAACATCATCACAACCTGTCAACACTTAGAGGCTAGACAAAGAAAGAAACAGATCAAGAAAACAGATGAAAAGCTTTGGTGCCCCTCTTCCCAAATTAATATTCCCAAAACATGTTTGGAGAGAGGGGGAAGGGCCCATTGTTTGAGCTACCACATCAGCCGATGTGATTATTTAACTAACTATCCCCATCCCCAGACATATCAAACGGAATGCAATGCCAGCTGAAAGTATTATGTAGCCTTCAGTGATGTGAAACATCTAAGCTCCAAGGCACACAGCTTGGCTGGAGACTCCAGCTGGCACTGGTAGTTTTATTGTACTGTGAAAAACATTAAAGTCCTCAGATGCCCTGCTGATCATGGGATCTGAGAAACTTTCCCTTCGCTGCCTGACATGTGCTCACACTGCAATTAACACACTCCTCCCTCTCTTTTCCCTGGCTGCAGATGTGCACACACACGTGCACACACATTCCCAACCTCATTCTGTCCAGGAACACTTGTGTTGGGAGTCTGTTCTGTTGTGCTTGGGAGGGGGAGCCAGGCTTTTCTCCAAGTGCTAAAATATGTTGTACCTCAACTTTCACTTGGAGGTGGCTGCAGCACATGTAAAGACCATTAAGGGTTGTGTTTTGCTTCCTAACTTTTCACACTTTTTCCTCCCTTTATGACATGTTTATTGGCCTTGAAGGGCGAGGAGGGATAACAGAGGAAACCAAAGTCCCCCGTTCAGCTCTGACTCAACTATTGTACACCCCAGCCTCATTTAAGGGCAGGCTGCGCTCGGTACTGTGAGCAACTGCAACCATTAATCCCCACGCACATCTGATTTTCGGCAACATCTAAGCCAGTGGGCCCAGGGTAGTTAAATGTGCAGCTTGGGCAATTAAAAAAAAAAAAAGAAAAGGTTACAGATGAATATTACTTGGTCTGAAAACAAACCTGCAAGGGGTTTTGGAGACTAGTGCCTTGAGGATTAGAGCTTATTTGTGGAGCTTTAACAGGAAACTGCTAATTATGACACCTGCACAACTTTCCTTGAATTAGACCCTGGGGATGCACTGCCTTACCTATAGATGTTAGCCAAAGCCTCAGGCTCTTAATCCACAGCCATCACCTAAAGTGAGAACAGAACAGCCAGCCACAGGGCATTTGCAATCTTAGTTAAGAAAGGCTATTGCATCATTTAAACTGGCTTTTTCCTACCAAGACAAACTATTTGAGTTCCTGAACACTCGTTCAAGGAGTTTTACCCTTTAGGCCCTTGTGAAATCAGCAGGCTGTTCCAGGAAAATGGCTTCCACTCAGAGTGAATATGCTATGCAGCACTGCAAAATTGTTGGGAAAACAGATTTGAACTCCAGGAGTCAAAGCAAATAGTATAATGGATATGATTGTAAAAAAAGGGAAATTTGCACTGACTCTATTCCTGTTTAAAATAGGCATGTGTTTGTCAAGCCTTGCCTTGGTCCTCTTGCTGAGATGAATACTAATTTCCAGACTTTAGCAAATACAGTTTTAGAAGTATTTTCTAGAGCTGCTCTGTGTGCACAGTCCACGCTTTTCAGTGCATGGGGTTCACTTTGTAAAGACAAAAGCCAGGATTTTGTTCAAGAAAGTTTCACTTGAGGGTTTAAGCCAGGCAGTGGTTTACCCAAGATGGACTTGCAGAACCAGGCAAACCCGCGTGTCCTGCAAAAATTAAGTGTCTAAAAACTGCATGAGCAGCCACGTTCTGGGTGACACTGTGGGAACAATCTGCCATTACAGGCTTCTCTACACTGCCCACTGGCTTTGTGGGAAGGAAGCCAGTGCCAAACAGGCTGTTGTGTCTCCTCAGCATGATCAGCACCTTCTGAGCTAAGTTAATGCATTAACCCTCCTCCTCCTCAGCAATTCCCACCCCTTCAGCCTCTGCACGGATCTGAGACAGCAGGAGCCTGACACAGCTGGATGCTCCTGTTCCAGTGCTTCAGTGGGTGTGTCCACATGGAGCTTTGCACCCTGAGAAGATACTGAAACACCAGCACAAAGCATGTGCAGGACATAACTGTACTGGGAATCCAGTCAACCCACAGCATCCAGGGAGCTCTTCATTGTTCTCCAGCAACCTCCTTCCCAAAGTGCAACACACAGACAAAAGCTATCCTGATGGCAAATAATGACTGGGACATTTTCTGGTTTAAAATCCACCTGGGCAGTGGCAAAGACCACTGACACTGCCCTCATCCTGGTAACTGCAGCAGCCACTCTTGAAGCCTCTCTCAAGGCAGGCTCTCATTTTATTGACAGAAAGATGCCCAGGGTAATAACTGATCCCCAGGTCTTACACAGCGTTCCCGAGCTGCAGACTGCGAGGTTGTCTCCAAAAATAACATGTCAGTGCCATGCTCAGACAGCAAAGTCCAAGCCAGAACCAAACCTCTCATCTCTCAAGGTCCTGACACTCCCATGTAACATCACAGTGTGCCTCGCTCTCTGACTTGTGGATTTGCTGCAAGTGTGCTCTGACCTTACTGAAAGAGCAATATCCAAACAAGGACAAAGCACTGCAACATTTTTCCTTCTTGGGGCAGCCAGGGTTGACAACCAGGTGGCAGGACAAGGTAAAGCAATGCATTCACAGAAGAAAGCACTCGTGGGCTTATTTCCTTCCCTCTAGCAACGTTTTTCAAACGTCTCAGCTCCTTTTTGTCTCAAACTTAAAACATGGGAGCGTTCCAAGTAATAATAAACTCCTTGTCTTTAATTTATAACTCCTAAAATTGACAGAAGCCCAAAACACTTTTTTAAGCCTGAAAAGGTGGCAGAGACGCATATTGTGTTCTCAGCACAAGAACTGGTGTGGCTGCGAGGAGAGAGAGCTGCCAATGCGCTTGCAGAAATAGCAGCAGCATTTTATTTATCCCTGCAAAGCTTGGCCAGTCTATTTGCATGAAGGAGCAGATTTACCATGAGGGAGGGAAGTGCTGCCTCCATCCCTTCAAACATTGCTCGGTGTGGAGCCCATCCCAGCCCTGGGCTGTGAGTCCTGCCCTGCCAGAGCCTGTCCAGCTCGTGGCCAACATCTCCTGCAGGAGCACCAGGCAGGGATTTTACCTCAGATGCCGTGAACCCTCCTGCTCAAGTGTACAACCCAGAGCTTCTCTTCTCCTCCCCAGCTTCCCTGTTGCAAAACCTGGCAACTAAACACCAGACAATCCCACTGCACCCTCTTGTTCCTCCAAAGTGTGCAGTCAAGGGGCTTCTGCACATCTGTGCTGCAACAGAGGCACGGGGAGCGAGGGGAAATGCAGACACCAAATCCTCCATCTGCAGCCCAAAGCAACAATGTTGGAGGGCAGGAAAGGGAGAGAGAATGTGGTGCACACAGCAATACAAAAAGTCGGTTTTGTGCCAGGCTCATCAGTGTGGCAGGGTAATAAGGTCAATGTGAAAACAACTGGAAGGCACATTCCCCAGTAAACATGTGCTGAGTGAAAACGGCCCGACCTTATGTTGTAGAATCCAAACCCATTGAGTCAATTGCCAGAAAACATGACATGACCTTTCAGATTCAGTGAGCATCAGTTCCAAGAGCAGGCTGCCGTGCTCTTTTCCATTTCACTGCTGCCCCCGGAGGGCCTCAAGTCACCTGAAATAATAGCTTGGGCTCAAAATCTGCACTCCTTTAATGAAAAAAAAAAATACACATGGCATCAAGTCTGACCCTGGTGGCAGATTTTTTTATATGCTTAGCTCAATTTCTTTAAACTAAACAATTGTGCTTTGTTTTGCTTGCTTCTTTTTTTTTTTTTTATCTTCCCAGGTTTTCCCACAGACAACCCATTTTTGGCAATGGAGGAAACCTCTTGTTTTTGTGAATGAGGAAAATAATTAATAGCTAATGAGGTGCTCATTCCAACCCACAGACTTCCCTGCCCAAAGAAGTAAAGAAAAAACTGTTTCAGTTGGAACATATTCTCTTCACTTTCTAGCCTGAGAAACACATAAAGATGTATTTTCGCCCACAAACCTTCAGAATCTTATTTTAATCCTCAGAATTCAAGCTGCCCATGAGAGGAGTAAAGCTGTACAATGTTCCAAGCACCAGCAAGATGAGAGCTTGTGATATTAAGTGCAATCCAAACTGTACTTTCCCTCCCACTGAATTACTTTCCCTGCTAAATCCCGATGAAAATTTTTCTCCCCTTTTACTGTCTCCCTGACAGACTGATGGGGCTGAGATCTGAAATAAATTTGGTTTTTAGGTGAAATATTTATTTTGGAGGACAAACAAGAGGGGTTTTTTTATACTATTCAGATTTTTTGTCTCCTACGTAAAAAAAAATAAAATTAAAAAAGAGCAGAAAGGAGAGGCAGGGATCCGAACCGTCTGGAAATTGTATTTATTTTGACTTGAGCTGTGCCAACCTGCAGTATACAAATACTCAGTCAAAACTGCCTCCCATCTGTGTTTATTGTGGGGGAATAGCAACATCCAATGGCCAGTTCAATGCAGGTTAATTGCAGGCATGTATTGAATTCCCTGGAGAGCCAAGTACACAGTTAGCTCCCCTGGTGTAATCTCTTTCTGTTCCATGAAGGAAATCAAAAAGAGAAAGAACAACAATGCCAACCCACAGAAGAGCTTGATGCCTCTCTGCACAGAGGGGGGGAATCTGCAGGGAACAATAAGAGTCTATTAAATTCTTTCACTGGCACCAGAGAAGTAAAATGAACATAAATTAATCAGCTACAAAAGATGGGACAAGTGTTGGTGCAACTCTATTGAAGTCGGTGGAGTCGTGGAAAGGATAAATTTAACTCAGGATCTTGTGCTGTCTGCCTGCTTGAAAGTGGCTTGTTGAAAAAACTGGGCATTCTTAGAAAAGAAAAAAGGAGTGGGAGAAGCTCCCTGTGAAATGCCATCCTTCAGTATCCCTGAACACTCACATTTTCACCAAAGACATTCTGACATTTACCATTTCATTTCCTTGCATTTATAAAGCCATTTAGCCAAGTTTTTCAAAGGCATTGACACATTGTGGGCCTCAAAGTTTTGAGCTTAAAAGATCCAGACTGACAACAGCTGCACTGAAAATCAGTGCCCTGCAGAGGTGCAGGTTGGGCAGGGCCAGGTGCACATTGGAAGAAGGAGAAGAGCAGCCTCTGGTCTATCTGAACCTGAGAAAACACACCAGATCTGGAAAAAGAGCAGGGAAAAGGGATCTGCAGCTTTGTTACAGTCACAGCCTGGGAAATCCACAGCAAAAAGGCACAAAAAGTTCAGGGTCCTAAGGTCAACCTCGGTCTCCTTCTCACAGCTGACATTCTATTCTATGCACCACATGTGGCCTAAGAAAAGCCAAATAATGCTTAACAAAACAGAAATAAAAAAGAAGAAAATTTGCTGTTTGTGGTGTACCCAGAAGACAGAAACTCTGGGTGGTGCCAGGAGGGAGCACAGTCCCCAAGGCCTGGCAGTGGATGTCCTCCTACACGCACACTCCCAGCACCCACAACACGACGGGGATGAGGATCTCCCTCAAAGCACCAAATCAGGTTTGGAGCTTTCAAAGCAGGACCAGACGTGCAGGGTGAAGAGAAGGGGAAGGAGGCACTCAAGGGACTGCAGTGTCACGCACACTGGAGGAAAGGCAGTGCCCTGGCACACCTTCCCCACAGCCAGGTGCAGCCCTGGAAGGCAGCAGCTTCCACATGGAGCAGGGAGAGTCAGCCAGGCCAGAGGGAGCCCCAGGGCAGAGCCCTGCAGGAGATGAGGACAGTGCATGAGAACAACACTCCAGGTGCAGAGTAAATTGCTATCACAGGGAGCCACATTATTTCCCTGACATCCCCCTTTGCTCTGGGAGTGGCAATCCAGTTTATCCTTACAATACCTCCTTCCCACCTCCCTAGAGAGCTCTGTGGCTGGCACAGTGACCTGACACCAGTGTGACCCCTCTGTCCCACTGAAGGAAAAGCTGCTCACCACCCACACACTGCACCAGCTCCAGAGGGGCTTCATGGGGCAGTCGGTGCCTGCTGCCCCCAAACTCCTCATGTGTGCTCAGAATTTCAGCCTCTGAACTGTCAGCCTTGGGGGCTTGGTGTGTTTTCTCCTTCCTTTCCACATTGCCAGTGGCGATGTGCTTCTCACAGATCCAAATTCTTAGGGGCATTTTCAGCTCTTCCTCCCTCTTCTCCCAGATGTCAAAGCTGCCATTAAATCCTCCTGCCCAATTTACAATGCTGAAGCCTTTCAGCCAAGGCTTACTCATCTCACGCCTGTCTCACTGAAGCTTCCTCCCCTCCAGGCTTCTGCCCTCATCCCCTCCAGTCCATTTATCCAGAGTCACCTACCTTCTCTGCCATCCTCAGATCCTTCTGCTTCCCAGCCAATGTTCATCACATCAAAGCTTATTGTTTTCACATTCAGCACTTTGCACAACTTCTTTTCTTTTGACTCTTTCCACTTCTCCCTCTTTTTCCCTTTCATCCTGGCCCTCCTCAGCTCTCCCAGGAGACAATTTGTTCATCACTTTCTTCCAATTTCATACCAGAGTTTCTTGTATATGCCAGAAACCTGATCAGGCTACAGTTCTCTACCAGGTCAGATCCATATCTCTTATGTCTATGAGTAAGTTTAGTTCTTTCTTACTTTGCAACATCAAAATAACCACTACCACCATGAAAAATAAAATTAATGCCACACTTGTCTGTTTCCTTTAGTTACAGCCCAGCCTCATGCTCGCACTGCCTTCAGGACAAGCTGTTATTCTCGGGTCTCACACTTTTTGGGCCTAACAGGGTTATACAAGTGTTAACAACTGTGCACCATCTCCCTAAAATCTATTTCTTATATTTCATCCAAAACTGTTTGAGCTCCCTGTTTCAAAACAAAACATTTTCCCATATTACAGTACATGAAATATCTGTATGCACAGTGGGGTTGGATTCTTAAAAAGCAAAAGCTGATAGGGTTTTGTTGACATCCATGAAGGATAACTGGCTTTATTAAAGTGTATTGAGCAACATCAGCTGGAAAGTTGCCCCCACAACCAAACAGTTGAATAGATTTAACTCACTGAGTTCAATTCCAAAGGCACCACTGCAGCCCTGGGATTTCACATTGCCAAATCTCTTTCAGAAACTCGAGAGTAAGAACATGTTTCTCTTCACTCTGAATGCTCAGTGCAGAGGCTCCACATGGGCTGTTGTTCAAACTGCTGAGCCAAGGAGCTGAGCCTTTTCAGCCTGGAGCTGACACCTATGGCCATGACCCACGCTGCCCTCATTTACCTCTTGAATTAAAACAGAGCATAGTGACACATTTCCTGTCTCACTCCTTGGGTAGTCTCTCACACGAGGCTTCAGACTGCAGAGTTCATCATTAAACGCAGATTTTTCACCCCCAGGAAGTTCCAGAGGCCCAGAGAAAGATGCTACAAGCTTGAGTTCCTACAGTGGATTCAATTACAGTATGCAAGGGACATTTAAACAAGCTTCCCTGGGAGAAATGAGAGAAAAGAGCCAGCACACTCAGCATGAGGAAAATAAAAAGCAATCTTCAGCTGGTGCCAGCCATGCATATTTTGAAAACCATCCCCTTCAGCCATTACCAACAAAAAGTCAGCAAAAACTTATTTTAGAATCTGAAAAGACAGAAATTTAAAGCATTTGGCGGCACAATCTGTTACTTAGGGACAAGCTCATTAAAAATGCAGCACTATTTACTGAAGGCAAAATGCAGACATGCACTTTTGCATGTAAAGCAAGCACTTATGGAGTGATAGGAACACCTTTCCTCCTGATTGCAATGGGAAGGAGGGCTGGTTAATTGTCTGATGGATGGCCCTCTGAAAGATGGTGATGATTGGAGAAGCCAGTCCCCAACCTCACACAAACCCATAAGGCCAATGAGTAAGAGATTGGATTCAACAAGAAAAGAGGTACAGGGAGTTAAGGGAAGCTTAGGAGGAGCTAGGGAATGGGCCCTGTCTGCAGGCACTCTGAGGAAGAGCAAGGGTGAGCTCACTCAGGGAGCAGATCTGAGCAGCACAACTCCATGGCTTTGGGAGGAGATAAACTTGAGAAGGAAGGAGAGGAGCCAGGAAACTGAGCTGCAAAGGCAAATGTCCAAAAATGCAGAAATAGGAGCAGGGGAAACCAGAAATCAAGAGAAGTGACATGGTGGGAAGATGAGACTGAGGGAAGAACTCTGACTGTCTCCTGAAGAGGGGAAGGAGAGGGAAAGACCCAGAGTGGAGGTTTATTATTCTCCTTTTTCCACCAAGATACTCCTTTTCCTCGGCCACCAGCTGCAGACTGTAGCTAAAGCTTGTTGGGGAACCTCACCTGCTCGAGCCAGAGACTGATCTCACCATGGATTTAACCTGCCATGAACCTCTGCCTTAAATCAAGCAGTTACTCCTCATCCTGACTGATCAGGAGCAAGCCCTCAGGAGCAAAAGGTGCTATAAGACAATGAAGCATTTTCTTAAAACACAAAGACCCTGAGCATAAACAAACACTTCAAGCTCATAGCAACAAATTCCCTTGCTACAGGAAGCCATCAGCCATTGCTATGGTATATTCCTGATATATTCCTCAAGGCAACATATTAGACATATTGTATGTGCTCTCCAAAACATCTGAAAGTAAACACAATAAGCACTGAAATAATCATTACCAGGCTGATGTACTCTGAACATTTCTAGATCTTTTATATGGTGATTTTAACCTCTGGTCTTCAGAGCTCTGGGTATCCATGGTTCCCTTGGAAATACATCTATGTAATTTAACTTAAAAAAAAAAAAAGGCAAGAGAGCTGTCAAAACACTTAAACCCAAGAATTCCTGTCCAAGAAGAAAAAAAGGGCAGATTGGCAAATAAATTGAAAAGGGTTAAAACTTTGAGAGACTTGTAAAATGAGTAGACCAGCCCGCTACAACTCCATGGCAACCATGTACTTCCACGTATGGAAAAGAAGGAACAGTGGAAGACAGCTTCCCAGTCAAACAATATCTTTTCCTGGTCAAAGAATTTATTGTGGCATAGCTCCACAACGCCACACGGTTCAAAAGACTGAACATCATTCCAAATTATTCTGACTTCACCAAAATTCTCCAGAAAAAGGAGATTTTCAACCCCTAGACCTAAATGACTCGGCTACTTAACACTGCTCCAAGCTTCCAATCTGGCAGGCAGAGAAGCATCTTCTCTACTGGATAACTGGAGACACATGCTAAGATTAATTCATTCAAAATACCCTGATAACAAAGCAGAGGTTTATAAAGTCAGTCTCTTCCAGATTGTTTTGCTACTTTAAATTTCCCCACTCTGGTAAATACGAGGGAACATTAGGGGAAAATTTATAGAGGGAGCAGAAAAATGTTCCCTCTATGCCAACATTTGATGCAATAAATAATTAGAACAAATATTTTAAAAGACAATGCAAAAAGCTTGTATTTCTGTGATTTTGTTTTGTCTCTTACCCTCCACTTCCTATTCTGCACTCCTTATATAAAAAATAAAAAGAAAATAAAGATTTTTTTAACACAGACTGCATGGAAAATGAATGGAAAGGAAATAAAAGAATCAGTATTCCTGGGGAGTAATTTGGCTAGAGGAAAAAGACAGATACAGATCAGATTCTTTTGATATGTTAAAAGCATCCCAAAATGCCTACGCTTTGGATGCTTTTACACAAATTATCTTTCATCATAAAAGTACAAAATACATATAATGGACAGCTCATCTCTCTCCAATGAATATGTAGCCACTAGCTGATAAGATAATAGACTAAACACTGACCTGTCACAGACTTGACGCTCATAAAAGTAGAGTTTAAAAAGTTGGTTCTCACGTCTCAGGCGTTTAATGGGCAGGCACTAAGATCTGCTTCCAATCTTCAAACTCTTTTCATACTGTTCTGCCTTAATAAGCACAGGCATAACCCTCAGACTGGTTGTATTTGAAGAAAGACACTGTTTGTACAAATAATTCTCCTCCAACCTCAGTTCCCTGGAACTCCTTCCCACTTAATCTTAGAATGACTTCAGTGTCACGCAGTTGCTCTGAAACAGATTAAAAATCCCTTCATTGAGAGCAGCAGCCCAATTTGGTTTATATTCTGATCTCGAGAGGCAGCTGAGGCATCAGCTGATGGATAGGCTCCTAATAAACAATAATTATTATTTTTGCAATGTGCAAAGCAGCTGAACAGTTGAGAACAGAGCCTCAGAACTGGAAACATTTTCCTGGTGGCCTTCCCCAAGTCCCCCATCTCACCCTGGCATGCAGGCCTCCTCTCCACTGTGCCACAATGCCCACAAGAGCCAAGCTGCTTTTTCCTACATCTCCTTACCCTGCCACTTTTTCCAAGGCAGCACAGACAATGTATTTTTGGCCCTAATAATTAACCTAACACGCACCTTTGTTCCTGCACATGCACTGCACGTATCTGCTCCTTGTCCCTCCTCCCCCGCAGAAGAGCTTGCATCTGACAGCCTTCCTTCCCTTTTCTCAGCACCTCCCTTTGGAATCTCACAGGGTTTACCTGTGGACAGAAAATTCTCCACAGTAGAGCAGCTGAATTCATTTGAATTGGGCAGGACATGTTACAGATTTCTTTTAAGTGTCCTGCAAGATGCCCCATGAAAATTGCCTAGTTATTGGTAAATACTGCATTTCAAATCAACAGCCAGCCTTAAAACAAACAGCCCACGGTGCTCAGACCTCAGAACTGATGGGCCTGGGTTCTTACAACAGTCCTACAACAATTCCACTGCAAGATCTCTAGAAAGTCACTGACCACCACTACCTTTGCTTCAAACCCTGTCAAACAGGAAGATTAGCTTAAAAAATGGTAATTTATTAATGCCATTCTAGCAGCAGCCTCATACAGGTTGCTTCCTCTTCAATTAATAGAATCTCTTCCTCTTCAATTAATAGAAGTTCGGCTGTTCAAAGGAATTTAAGTGATTATTTTCACTATAGAAGCTAAAAGTACAGGAAAATAAGCACACCTGGACACCTCCTGGGGGAACAGACCTGCATCTCTCAAGGCTTCTCTTTTCCTCCCCAGTTCACATCAATACTGCTTGTGCAGCACCTAACACTCATTTAAACCAATATTTATTGATTGATTTAGGCACTTTTACAGTCACAGAAGAGCTTTTTATTCTCCTTTAGTGTTATGTACACACAGTCACAGAACTCAGAGCAACAGCTTTTAGATGACAAAAATGCAAATGCTGAAAGCATTCAGGGTTAAGGCACATAGGCATTACAGGTGTAAAGTGGTGAGTTCCTCCCCAAGGAATAGGTTCATCTAGATGGCAGGTAGCTCACTTTTGTTTATCCCCAGTGTAGATTTTCTTATTCTCCCTCACTTAGAGCAGGCCCTGGGCATCAACGCTTCAATCTGCAAAGTCATTTAAATGCTTGTGGTTTTTCCCTTTAAGAGGTTGTGATGAGAAAAGGGGTTGCCTTTATATTTTTCTGTTTCTTGTACTCAGGAGTTATCACAGTGTAATTCCAAATCTACCCCATCTGGGTTAAGAAAAACAGCGTGTGATTCATTTAGGCAGTGTGAGGGACAAACACTCTGGGAGTGCAAAACCAATGCTTTAATTGTTTTGTGGCAAGTAATGAGAAAGCCCAATATGCCTGAAATCACCTTTTAGCAGTCTTAAGAACCTGGTCAAGCTCAGGCTGACTGGGAGCCAGGTGAGAGCTTAGACCATCACACCACTGGCTTGTTAAGACACTTTCACAAAGGCTTTTTGATTTCACTTGCACCAGCAGCCTCATGCTGAAAGGTCACACTCACAATCAAAGAGAATCTATGAGCTCAATGCACCATGAGCCATTTCTTAGTCACAGAAGGAAAAAGACAAAGATTTTCCCCTAGAAGCAGTGGGGTATCATTCAGTATAGAATTGGAACCTGAATACAGCATTAATAAGAGTATCGGATACATTGATCTATAGTTGGTGGGTTTGTGGAGCTCTGTGAAGCCCAAACCCAAGAGGAATGAAAAGGCAGACAAAGGGATGAAGCTGTGGTCTTTCTGCAGCTGAATACACAGAGGTATATTCACCCTTGGGAACCAGTTTTTTGGAAGAACAGAGGATGTGCTCAATGCTGTGCCAGAAATTAGTGCTGAGGCAGGAGCTGGCTCTGTATTTCCAGGACTGTACCTGGTGTTGCTTGCTCCTAACACACAGCTCTGCAGGGGCCACTTCCCTGCTCCTCTCCATTTCAGGGGCATGATTCCAGCAAACCAATCTCTCTGCCTTAACTCAGCCTCTACAGATGAATTAATGCAACCCACAGATTTCTACAACTGGAAATTACTAAAGTCCAGCCTAGAAATGCAACACCTAATGGTGCTAGGCAGGCTGGACAGCCCCACCAGTGACTGCTAATGTTAAAGTGGTTTTAAAGGATGGAGGTAGCTACTCTGGAATTCACTCCCTCCCTTTTTCTGCCAGACCATGGATTGCATATCTTCCTGCAAGCACTGAACTGCTAGTCTTTCCCATTCATCCCATGTGGGCAGGGATGGGGATATGGAACCTGTGTGTTTTGTCACAGGGTTGATTGTGGTGGCTTATGCATTACTGTACTGTCATGACAGCAGGCTGACACTTCACGCTTCAGACTGCACAATTCAATTACTGCCAAAAATCAAACATCCAAATTACAACACAGTCCTGTAAAGAGAGGGAATTAAACAATGTGATACATGGAATACCATCAATGTCCAAGAAGGGATAAATAAAAGCCTAAGAAGGCACAATCTTCCATGGAGGAAGTGCTTCAAATGTGCTTGAAACTCACATTAAGGAGCAACCCAAAGTGGTTACTCAGAGAAAGACCAGAGAAACACATCAGGCCTAGAGTGATGCTTCTTCTACCTTCCAGCTTCTGGCAATCTGCCATATGGGGATTTCCTGAGCCAGAGGTTGCATCTGCATCAGCGTGTTTAATAGCCCCTGCTGGACCTATTTTCCATGAATTTGTCTAATTGCTCCTTGAATCTATATCTGTCAGCAATAAGTTCCACAAGTGAATTATGCACAGTGTGAAAAAGCAGTTCTGTTTGTTCTGGTCTAAAGTAGCTGCCTTAAAATTCCCTTCATTGCCCCTTTAGTCTTACACTATAACAGGAGATAGTAATTTCCAGTTCATTTTCCCCATGCCATTTATGACTTTACACACACCTGTATTACCTGTCTCTCTTCCAAACCTAACTGCCTTATTTTATTTAATCTCTCCCAGGAAATCCATTTTAGAACTTTATACATCCTTGTTGCCCTCCTCTGTATCTTCTTTTTTTGTATCACATCCATTTTGAGAGAGGATGATCAGGACTGTGTGCTTGTTCAGGACCTGGTGGAACATAACTTTGCAAACTTTCTAAGGTCATTATTTATTTTGTTGTTGACTTAGAGAAAATAGTCACACTGGCCACATATCTGCAGGGTTAATCCCAGAACGGCATTCTACAAATGATGGGGAGGTAACACAAATGACAGAGACCACGCAGGCAATAGTAAACATTTCTGTTTTAGTAAAGTGCTAAAGTGCTCAGCAATGCATGGGAAAAATCCATTATGAGCAATTAATAATTTCTCTAAAACTCGATTTCTGACTCAGGAAATCCTGAATCCCTGCTAACTTCTGCCAGAGGAATGCACCAGGGATTAATGCAGAGTTTTATCCTCCTCAGAAGCTCTAGAGTTGGCCACTGCTGCCAACAGACAAAGGAACAGATAGGTTTTTGGTTCCATTTACCATTACCTCTGTCTATGTATTACAATTTCAACCACCTTGGTTGCAGTTGCATCCCAAAGAGCAAACCCAGCCACGGGGGCAGCTGCTCTCCGAGCATATTTCATTCCAACCAGGCACAAAAGGACCCAGGCTTCTGTGTACTGTGGCTAAGTGCATTTCTTGTTTGCTATGGAATTGCACGTCTTGCACCCAAATGTCCTCAACCATGCCTTTCATACCAGCATTGTCTGTCCCTCCTTATCTCCAGCACCCACAGGCTCTGTATCAGCACTTTGGAGAGTACTTGCAAACAGAACCTGAATTAATTTTAGAACGGATTAGCAGAAATACATTGAATATCTGTGTGGACATACTCATTCAGAATTAAAGTAGGTCTAATTCAATTTAACTTACTCCACTTCCAAAGTGAATTAAGTAAATGTAATTGAAGCTACTTAAATTCTGATTAAGAGTCTTGACATCTGCCGCAAGTGAAGCTATATTATCCACAGGGAGTTAATTCACCACCATAAGTGTGGAAACACAACTAACTGCATAGCGGGAAAGCTTGAGAAAAAGGAAATCGTTAGTCCCTGAATTGCAATAATCACCACAGTGTATTTATGCTAAATGCCTACTTAATTTGGGAGGCAACATTCCTGCATGACAAGAGAGGGAAATAGACTTACCTGCTTAGAAGAACAATCCTATAGACTTTTTCAGTATTTTTTTTAGTTTTTGTAATGGAATTATGATTGTGCCAGAATCCCAGAGAAGTTGGTTAAGGAAAAAAAAGAGATGAAGTTGCATCACAAGAAGTGCAACTGCAATTAAATCTGCTTTGCTAACTCACTGCGGTGTGAGTATCCATCTCCACATGAGGGACTAGAAAATGGCTTAGAAAATGACCTCAGTTTGTAGGATACATCACAGAAAACCCCTATGTGCCCTGCTGGGCTTGGCTTCTCCCTATCAATTTGCTGCTTAATGTGCTTGTTTTCACCTGGTGGCAGAATCACAGAACCTCAACCTCTTGCAGCATTGATGCTGTAGTTGTTTCAGGCCACATCGATGGATAACTCTGCTGCTATTGACAGTGAGAGACAGGCCTGTGGGTGTCCTGTCTCCTCATGATCTGCTTTGTCTATAAATCAGGAGTTCTGTTATTTGGGGGGGGGAAAAAAAAAAAAAAAAAAAAAAAGCTTATTACTCTTTGTGCATCATTCAGTTCATCCCATGCCATTTTTATGCAACTCTTTGTGTACAGCAGCAGTCATTTACAACTGAACTTGACTCTAAAAACAAGTTTTCCAGCTTATTCTTCACTTCCCTGCTGACAAACACAGCAAAAATAGAGTTTCTGGGGTTATTGGCCCAACTTGGGCCTAAGAACATTAAGAAGTGACTGAATTAAGAGCGCAGCAAAACGTTGCTTGAGACCAAAACAAGGCAGTAGTGACCAAGGGAATAGCTACCTTCTAGACTTAGACAGCCTAGCAGCTGTCCCCATGTTCTCTCCATGTTTTTCCAGGTATCTGAAGCGGTCCAAGGCTTTGTCCAAGCCCCAAGTCGTGCTGGTCTATTTTCACACTGGAGGGACACAAATGATTCTAGTGAGAAATAAGAAATCAAGTTGTGACCCTTCCCATGAGAAAAGTCTAAACACCTTTTCTGGACCAGCCTCAAGCCCAGTAATGAAGAATTAAAGTTCTCTTTCTGCTATAAATACATACGCATTTTTCCTAACTTTATCTTCTAAAATTTTATGAGGTTTGACACTTGTTCCTTCCTGGACACCTCATCCCAGTGGATGAGGAGGAAATTTCTCCAGAGTCTCTAATATTGACATGCTGAGAACATGGGGTTTGGCCAAGAAATTTGCCTCCTTTTCCTTCATTCTGTTGGATTCCAGTAAGATAGAACTGTACTGTAGACTCAAGGGTAATTTCATGGATTTTTGAAGAAATTTTCAGTAGAAATCTGAAGTCTCCTGGTCTCTATACCAGCTCTCCTTGTCTACCCCATAGAAGGAGAGCCAAGGATATGCCTCTGTCAGGAGAGTACTCTCCTCCACAAATTCCCCACACAATTCAGATTATTTCCAGGTCGTACTGGAACCTTCAAAATTGTTAACTTGTTTTAACTACCTTTCACCAACAATCAGAATAGTTTTTCTATTTTAAAAAATACTGCTTGAAATGGGAACAAAAAAAAAGGTTACTACAATGGTGAGGGAAAAAATTCATGCCTGAAACAAAAGCGTTTTGTTCTGAAAATTCCCTTAACAAAGTCTGTATTATCACCAAGTGAGAAGAGGAAAATGGTGTTACAAAATATTTCTGAGAGATTTATTCCTCTAAGAAAATGTTTATTGACAAAGACACAG
Organism: Nicator chloris; assembly: GCA_013400495.1. Taxonomy (NCBI): domain Eukaryota; kingdom Metazoa; phylum Chordata; class Aves; order Passeriformes; family Pycnonotidae; genus Nicator; species Nicator chloris. The sequence goes on along the minus strand of WAAE01018213.1, from coordinate 46,064 downwards.
GAGAAGAAAAACCAAGCAGAAAAAAAAAAACACACAAAAAAACCCCAAAGCCCAGAAAGAAGTGGGGGAGAATATTTGAAGGCCATAAGTGATACAAGACCTTCCTACCTCATCTCCAGATCATTTCAGAGCCAGGCTAACAATACAATTTTAATGACACTCGTGTAGGAATCAGTTTTTCTACCTGGAATTTCTTGCCTGCCAAAATGATCAAGGCCTCGGCCTCAGGTAATTCATAGAGGAATAATATGTGAGAGAAATATAATTCTAATGTCTTCTACCAACAATGATGACCAGCTCTGCCCTCTAGACTGGCGTTCTGAGTTCACTGCTTTCAGATAATGGGGAAGTAGCTTTGCTGTGTGGTCGTAAATGAAGTAGAGTGGAGGAGTTTAGTTCAAAAGTGACAGAAAAAAGAATTCCAAGAACTCTACGGAGAAGCTTACTGGAAAAGTGGGGCTGAAGATCTAAATGCAGGAGGTGGATGATTCAGTAATGAATGGAAGGCTCATTTTGACAGCTTGGGCTGCCATCCAAGCTAATTTGTTTCCAAGCCTTCAGTTTGCCAACTGAAGTGGCTGAGGAATAATAGGCCCCCAAAAATATTTCTAAGGAAACACAATGCCCATTATCACTGAAGGAGAAAGGAACTGCACGTTTCAAAGAGCAAAAAGAAATTTGAGATCTGCCAACTTTGGCCAGTTCCAAATGACACAGGAAGGAGTAGTTACAATGTACCGAAAGGAAAGAAGTAGAGTATTGTTAAATAAAATAAATTCAAAGTAAAAGTCGTCATAGAAATAGACACAACAAATAGAAGGATGTTTCTTTCACAGAGAGATGATTTTATGGCTGAGCCCATCCAAGCAGCCCATGATAAAGAAAGAGGCATAGGGAAAAATGAAAAATAAATTGGTAAAGAGAAGTAGTATATAATACCATGAAAAATAATGAACCAGTATCTTTATGTTTGACCCAACTCACCAGTAAGGTCACGTGTCACAGCTCAAGGTGTGTTGGTTGGACTCCTCCAGCCAGGAAATGGCAAAAGCCACGTTCTGTCCATGGCTCAGGCAGATGCAAAGACCAGGCCTGCTGAACAGGAGATGCCTGTCCCTGCTTGATGGTTCAAACACAGCCACAGCCACAGCCACTCTCTGCATCCATAGCCTGTTTCTTCATGCTTACCAACGTGACAGCTCCCCTAGAAAACAGAAGAGGGAGATTTGCTAGATATCATCAAAAAATTGAAAGAGTTTTATAGATTAGAAGAGCCAAATGATCCCCACTAGAAAAAGGAGTTAGGTTAATGTGCAGATAAGCAGAATGTAAGATTTTTAAGTGTTGAGAAACTACTGCAGGGCTACAAGAAATGCTTATACAGGTTGTATACATTTTTTCACCACAGACTTTTTTGATGAGGCTAGATGTGGCTGAGTGTATATAAAAGGTGGGGGGTTTTGTTTTGCTTTATGCAAACACATTAAAAAGGTCATTATTTGCAAAATTGTTTCCTTTTCTTTTTTTTTCCTACCTAAGGGGAAAAGATATCCCGTTTTCTGCTCTAAAACCTGTTCACCAAAATCCTGAGCCACCTGTTAGCCTTCAGCTTAGATTTTCCTAACATTCAGCAGCTGCCAATCTCACCTTTCTCACACGCTGCACACTTGATGCTACAAACAGCCTCTCCTTTTGCCAGCACTGTGCATTAAAGCAAAGTAACATTTTACTGAGAGACTTGCCAGCCTTTTGAACTACACCACCTTGGTGCTGCCCCAGCAACACATGCCTCCAGACATGGCTTTCCCAGCCTCTCAAACATCTTCCTGATTTGAAACCTTTTCTTTTTTTTCTGCATTTTTAAAGAACGAAGAAAAGTTGAAACTACTCTAATTTTCTTGCACTAGACAGATTTCCAAGTCCCAAGTGGTTTTGGATGCATGTTTCATGGTAGATGGTATTGAGGACCCTTCCTAATAGATTTACATAGCGTTCACTACCTGCATTCCCACTGAGAAGGGAATCTAGCACTGAAGGTTATTTTCCCTATTTCTATTGCAATTGTACTACAAAGCTACTTAATTAAATGGGCAATCAAAGCTAATGTGCTCCCTCAGGGTAGATCTACATTGCAAGGGGAAGGTGTGACTGCAACTTCAGTGGGCATATCAGGCCCAGCTTCCACCCCAGGAGTATCAGAGCCACAAAGCTACACCTGAGCAGGTTCCTCTGCAGACTGAATCACTGCACACATTGACACAGCCCTGTCATCTCTGTGGTTTTATAGAAGCTGTCAAAAAATAGCTATGGCAGCATCAGGGCCAGCACTGGACTCGTGAAATATTTGAGAAGATAAGACATGCAGTCCCTTCCCCTTCCAACCACACGGTGAATTTCTACCCAAATTAATTTCAGAGCCTTTGTAACTGTACCTATTGCTTATCCCTAAAGCCAACAGTGTTTCTATGTGCTCATTTCCAGCAAAGATACACTTTTAATAAGTATGGACTGCCATACCTGGCATTCTTTTCATGTCAGTTGTTTTCATGGGTGGTCACCTCTCCTCAGCAGAGCCCAAGGACTTACTCAATACCTTGCAAATTGATTCTTCCTCATGAGAGGGCACTGGCTGGATGCCACTGAAACAGAAATAACCACGTTTCCAGAGCTAAGATTGTTTGTGTTTATTCAACAAACTGCATCTCCACAACATTCTGACGTTGGAAGTATTTTAAGAAATTAACCTTTCAACAGAATTCTGATAAAGGAGGATGTTTTGCTGATAGATGAACGGTATCTTGCCACACTTAAAAAGATTAGTATTTGTGAATTTTGACATAATTACTGATTTCCTCAACAGATTTAAAGTCGAAGTTTATCTTCATGTTAATCCAATTTCATGCCTAGAACAGAGCAAGCACAACAGAATGTCTTTCATAACCTTCTGATATCATTAATTATTGCTACATTGGGAGTTACAGCATGGAACAAACAGGTTTTTAAATGGAAATCATTTGTCTCTCAGCAGGGAGACTCAACAGTTTTATTTCCTTCAACACCAAGCTGCATTCAAGTAATCTTGTTTCATGGTGATCCTCCCTCGACAACCTGCAAGTCAATGGTGAAATCCCATCTATTTTGTTCCTGGATTGGTCAAATATGCTGCCCATAAGGGGAGGTGTCTATTTCCTCTCCTGATTGTGGAGGAAGGGTTTTGTATATGTTAAGGCCACTCTTTCCCCAAGCTGTGGGCATTTGGTCAGGTTTCCTGGTGATTTTTCACAAAAGGAAATCCCCTAACTCATTAAAAAAAAAAAAAAATAGATTAATTGACCGGTTCAGTAACAAGCTGCCCCAGGACCCAATAAACTTTACAAAGGGTACATTCCAATTATGACTGGGCTCAGCATGAACCTGATAAGTAAGCCAGCACAATCATTCTCCAGTATTAAGAATTTTTTTTTCCTTTTCCTTCATTAATTTAACTCTTTATTGGCATTTGTGGATTGACCAACTTAGTATTTTCCCTTTCCCTGTGAACGTTAACCTTGCTGATGAACTTCCAGCAATGTGATCTACCAAGGTCAATAAACCAACCCCTGGTCTCCAGTCACTTTCCTGGCACTGTTGTGGCCTTGTAAGAAGGGTCAGTTACAGCACTGCCTTCTCCCACACCATGCCCAGTGTTATAAAATGAATCCAGCTCCCTAACCAGGCCAGAAGAGAAGGAAATGTCATTTTCTCACAGCAGAAACATCTACTGCAGAAATTGGAAGCACCTAGCAGAGCACAGCTCCAAACCTGGCTTCACTATGTGAGAGGGGTGGGAGGGGTACAGGGTCTTTTGGCAACAATCATAACTGCAGCAGCAGTAGCAGAAGGAAATGCAAGGCAGATATCAATTTAGGGAGATGAAGAAACAAAAGGTTACTGGCTACAAAAAATTCATTATTTTATATAGTCATCTGTTAGTCCATCATGGCATTTAGACAACACAGACACAAGAAAAGGCACCTAAAACTTGACTACTCCTGACCCTTTTGTGCCCAGCCCTGTCCTAAGGCACTGTCTAGAAAAGCCTGATCTTGGTAACACTCACCTGTCAGGTGAGAGTAAACCTGGTTACCCAAAAGGAAGATTTTAATATTATATAATATTTTGCTCCTATTAACAAAAGGAAGAGCTCCTAATTTTAGATCTTTGGAGAGTTCCTCACCCAAGGCACCAAGCTGTGTGTGGATACAGAAGTCCACACACAACTCCACCTCCTTTCTGCTGTGAGGAGCATTGTAGAAGCTCAGGCTGAGCACAGGGCTGTCCTCGGGTACCAAAGACATCGTTTGGCCACTCTGGCAGTATCTGGATGTGGCTCAAACAATCATTAGGCATCTCCTCCAGAGACAGGCTACAAGGATCAGGTGGAAGTGCCCCATTTGCTCTCCTGAACCCCCAGCCTGATTTGGGTGCAAGACAACTTTTAGTCACCGAGGCTTCTTTAGGAAACATTCAATGATTAGCTCACTACACAAGTGAAGCACACTTACACACCTGCCTGGTAACTGCTGCTACTTTTAACCCATAAAAATGTGCAGAAATTTGTACAGAAGACATTTAAACGGTTTGGACCTGCATCTACTGCTCAGATTTTGAATATCATTTTCATGCATTTATTATGCCTAGCCTGCACTGTATTTCTTAGAGGAACAAGAATAACTGTAATTATTGTTGTCAATCAAAGTTTCTCTGAAGTCCTCAGCTTTACTGTTTCAATAACTCATTTTAACCGGTGGCAAATGTCTCCAAAAAGCACTAGAGCCTAATTTGCAGTCTGGTTCCCTTGTCATTTTCTGAGTCATCTTGGTGGAATGCTGTGAGGCAAGAGATTAGTTTTAGGACTTTTTTTCATCTTCCTTTTCTTTACATCTGAGGCCTGTTAAGAAGTTTGGTTTCAATAGCTCAGGCATATCCACGGCATACTACAGGTACCGAAGGTGCAATGAAATACAAAAGTTTATTCTACTTCAGTACAAAGAAAATACCTGATAAACTGTTCCAAAGTCAGCCTTAGCACATGCAGGTGCAGATGTTATTGGTTTCACTGAAATTACCGTTGCTTACAACTGGTGCTGGATTTATCTCCTTACAAGAAAACTCCTCAGCATCACATAGAGATCAACTGTGATTACACAGCTGTTGGTGTAAATCTGGAGTAATTCTACCAATGGTACACAAATCTCGAGGCAAACATCAAAATAGCTAAGATGCCAAATGTAAAGATGATACAATGCTGATGGAGTTGTAGGTAACTGACAGTTTCCTCCTCAGATCCTTAATCAGGTGTCACTGAGAGGTGCTAATATAATTAGGGATGAGATATGGATTAATAGGAAGAAAATATCATAACCTTCCTCTTACAATAAAATGGTTCATGGACGATACTTACCCACAAACTGCACCATTCTTCTGGTAGCATGACATTTGCTAAAGCAAAAGCCTGTTGATAATTCTCTGTAGTCCCATATAGCACTCAGCCATGGCTGCTCTTCAAAAGGCCGTATTTATCCCCTGGGAAATATAGCTGTATTAATATGACATTTTGTCACAAATTAATCTTAAACAGGGGTAATATTTTTGACACGGAGTTGAAACTGGAACTAAAAGGCAGTTCAGGTGGTTAAAGCAGCAATATCCTGTCGCAGACTTATATTCCCTGAGACAATACTGTTATGGTGTAAGTACCAATGTACTGGGATGTACTAAGGGGGAGAATTGTGCAAGCCTTTCTTCATTTTAACAACATACAGGATCATTGGCCTTCTATTCTTTATTACAGCTGGCAGTAGAGTAATGCCCGCTGATCCCGAGGACCAGAGCCTGTGGTGCCAGGTGCAGAACAGAATAACAAACCTTGTGCTCAGAAAAAGCCGCCAAGACAGATAATTAGCACCTCATCTCCCACCACGATGGGCTGCACTGTTAGAAGTAGACAGACGATTTAAAAAAGATTATTTTTTTAAAAAACCCTAATTTCTCATTAAAGCGATTAAAAGTGGCCTGGTCTGGTTTTTAATTGAAGTCCCATGGCACAAGTCAGTTGTGACGAAAGGGATTCTCTGTGATGTGCTCTCTTGCCTGCTGTGGAAGTTCCCAGGCTTTGTACAGTTCGTCAGTGCCAGGCTAATTAGCACAATGTAATCTTGCCACTTACACCCACTTCCCAACTCATTTGCACATAGCTCCCACTATTACAGAAATCAGGGTAAATTCGTACTACAGATTTCCACAGGAGATGACCCTGTTATACAAAGGCTGCTGGAAACCTCTTTTTATTCCATTCCCCCGAACTCCATGGTGCTCATGGTCACTGAAGATGGTTAGTGATTTGGGGTACCCAAAACTGCCTTATGGGCACTTCAGGGAACATCTCAGCTGTTCTTCACCAATTGCATGTCATTTGCCCTTAATGGGATCATTTGCATTAAGACTAATGTCTTGTCCCTGGCTGTTTCACTTAATTCCCTCCTCAACCTGAAGACTACAGCCATAGGCCAAGCAGAAATATTTGTGTTACATGACAGACTGGAATACCCACACTTCTGATTGTTTAATATCAGTCTTGGAGATGTGATGTGAAGCCTGCTGACCACTGGCAGTCATTAAAGCTCCTATGACACTTTTTTGCAAGAGCAGAGGGTATTATTAACTCCAGGATCCTGGCCACGCTCCAGTTTGGATAATTACATTCTAGCACACTAAATTTCCCCCTGCAGTTTCAGATGGGGAACTTCTGTTCTTCACTTCCTCCTGCAACAACCAGAGTAAAGTGTCGCTGGCACTGAAATGCCAACATGTCCCAGCCAGGGAACAGGACTCAGCCCATAGGCTCACATTCTGTAAAATGCTCTGGGACTCATTAGGAAGGAGGTGCATAATGCATGACCTAGAAAACCATAAAACCACAGCTCTGACCTCGGTGGCTCTGCAGGTTGATCACACTCTCACATTGCTGGATTTTATTTCTGGCAGTGCAATCCACATGGAAGTCCTGGGTATCTTCCAGTGCTGCACCCAAAGTCCTCAGGATGGACCAAGAGGTTTTGCTACTGTGTGTTTTATCAACTGCTCGAGTAATTGTAATTAAGATCTAAAATTAAGGCCTTTCTGTGCCTAAGAATCACTTCATTACACTCAGTATCCAAGAGTTTTTAGGTGACAATTGGATCTTGGGTAAAGAGATAGTAAATACAAGCAGCCGTAACTTCTGCATTAGGGAACCCCAGAAAAGACTGAACTAAAGGCAAGATTTCTTGAACAGGAAACAATGTGTGTTTATCCAGCTGAGCTGCTTGCTCCTTCTAGGTACTATGAAACTACGAGGAAAATACCTCTCTAGTGAGGCAACGAGGGCCCATGGGTACCATTGCCATGACCCAGAGAGAGAGAGAGAACAGAAAGAGACACTGTGAGAAAGGGAAACACTTCCTGTCTCTTTGTTGGGAGAGGCAACTTACAACATATTTCATTTTAAAAGTTTGTTTGATTGATTTTCATATGAAAAATATTCCTGGGAAATCTGAGATTCAGAAATTATGATGGCTGAAGGGACCAAATCTCTGAAATATTAAAGAAACCTTGAAAATACTATTTCTGTGTTCATCTGAGAGCAAACAGACAGAATTCCCTTCTCTGAATTTCTCCAGCTTAGCATAGGAAAGATGATACGCTGCAGATTCTGTTGCTCCAGGCAACTGATGAGGAACATCTTTGATGTGCTTTGATTAATGCTGCCTTCTTTGATTCAATGATATTTGGTTCCAGCTCCACTTTAAAAATAAAAAATCCTTACTACCAGAGGGAAAAATATGAAGGACACTTGCTTGGAAAACACTTGGGCTTATGTTAAGAATTCTTATTCAAGATCAGAAAGTTTTCTTGCCTGTATTGTTCTCTCTCTTTGAGAGAGAACAATCCTTTGGTCACCTCGACTACAAAGCTGGACACCAGGTACCCTCTCCTGGGGTAGCACTTTCCATCTTTTAGGACAAGAGGAAAATAGGAGTGAAAGGTACTTCTGGAGATCCTTTAACTCCCTTTGCTTCCAAACTACTTGATTGTTTCTAGCAGACACCTATCTGTCTTTGTGATGGAGATTTCACGCTCTCCTGGAATGATCTATTTTGAGATTTGACTGTCCTACCCACTCACACCTTCAGACAAAGAGATGCTGTCAGGAAACATTAGAACTCCAGAGAAATACTGGAGCCACTTCTGTAGTAAACTGGGGAAGTTTATATAAAAATAGAGAGAGCAAATCACTTCGGTGATGTTAGATTAAAAAATGAAAATGGATTATGTATCCAGCCCAGGTGGAAAGGGATTCAGTTAGAATCAAAGCAGCTGGAATCTGCCAGGTTCCCTGGCTATTCCACAGCTCTTGAACTTTACCATTGGTAATTCTGCATGCAGCAGTTTTGGATTATTATTCAGAGCAGATCAGGATACCCAGCTATCTTGGTCTGACTTCCAGTTAATAGTAAAAGGAACAGAGCCAGGAACCAGAAGGAGGAAAAGAGGGACCACCTATCATGTTTCATTCACTGGGCAGACATCCCCAAACTCTCAGTCCAAGAAAACTCCCACTTGTTTTTTGAACGAGCTGTTCAAAAGCAGCATTTTCCTGAATGGATCAGTACAGCTCAGTACTAAAGGCTCTTCTAGAATGAGCCAATGGCATTTTTATACTGCTCTGAGTTAATATTAGTCTACACTGCAATGTGTATACTGATAGTGGTTGAAGTTAAGATTTTTTTAATTTTTTTTTTTTAATGTGAATTCCCGTATGCCCTACTTTGGTAGCTTAAAGATTGTAGGAGGTCAAAAAAAATAGGTCAGTGAAAATAACATTGCAACAAGAAATTAATTGCAAAGAACGTTTAATATGACAGGGGACTACATAAAATCCTATTATATTTCTTCACTATCCTACTCAGTAGTCTGTACTATTGCTATACTCAAAGGCCAGGGCAGTCTCCCAGGGTAAATTGCTACATTAGTTTGACATTTCTGGCTCCAATTAACCTTATATTTGAGCTATTTTCCGAGGGTTTTTAAAAAAAATCTGTGATAAGGTTATGTTTTTCTATTAGAGTTTCAATTGCTTAATGGCCTGTTCCTGGTGCCAATCCCTCTTTAAACACACCCTAGGTAAGTAAAATTAGGCCATAGTTTGGCAAGACATTGCTCTTGGCAGCAGGACCAGCCTAAGGTACTCCAAGCTCTCCCTCCCTGCCCCTGTCCACACAGAACACCACCCTGTCTTCTGCACCCTCATGACCACACACTGCACCACCATCCAGGAACCAACCTGGCTTCAAAGGCTTGCCAAAACTCCCGTCTCATCCAGGGATTGTGAAGAAATCAGAAGAGCTCAGAGGATCTCTGGTTTCACAAGGGTGGTGCCAGATCCTGTGCTCTTTTCCTCGAACTCTAAGCTGCAATTGCACCTCGCTTGTGGTATGGCACCAGGGCACCACGAGGGAGAAAATCTCCACATTCCACTCATCCCTAGGGGATCATGCAGGAAAACTTCAGGGAGAATTTCTTCACGGAAAGGGTTGTTAAGCATTGGAAGAGACTGCCCAGGGCAGTGCTGGAGTCCTCATCCCTGCAGGTGTCCGAGGAATGTGGCACTCAGTGCTCTGGGCTGGGTGACAAGGTGAGGATCAGCCACAGGTAGGAGAGTAACTGGAGATTGTAACCACTCTTTTATTTCCTGGGAGCCTACTAAAGGTGGTTTCAGGTTTATCCATCCGTCTCCATCCAAGACTCAATGGTCTTGGAGGTCTTTTCCAACCTCAGCAATCCTGTGAATGGTATAAACTGGACTAGAGAGGTCTTCCACATGCAAAGCAACCTGGAGGAAGAAGAAACAAGATTTACCTCCCAGTCAATATATTATATCCAAATAACACAGAAACAATGCAACAGCTTGTCTCCACAAGGACAGAGCAGGACTGAGGCCTTGCTGACATCCAAAGCAAAGAGAAGCAGCACCTTCACTCTCGTGCTCTTTGCAGCTCTTACTGGCTCTTTGAACAGGTAATTCCAAGCCAGAGAACACTGCCAACAATGTGCAAAAAATTTGTTGAGAACCAATGAATCCTGTCCACAGCTGCAGATCCAGCCAGATCAATATCTTTTGGGGACAAGTCAAAGACAACTGAGAAGAAATTCAAGAAAGCTTTTTCTGTGGCCTTTTGCCCAAATAATGTGCAGTGAAAGACACCAGTAGTGAAATCAGCTTCCCCATGTTCTGCAGACATAAACATGTATTTATTATTTGAGCTGCACCAGAAAGTAATTATTGGAGGTAAGTCTTGGCCTGTAATTCGCTGGCAAGCAGCTCGCTCCAAGTATGAAATTTTCAAAACATGAAATTCAAGCTCTGTGACCTACAGTCTGGCAGACGAGTCAATTTTAATGCTTTAATCACAATCCTGCTTACATTTATGAATGCAAATTCATTAGCTACAAGCACTTGCCAAAAAAAATATGTATTTTTGAAACGTTCCCAATGTCAAGTCTGCTTATTTTAATATTTCCGGAATAGAATTACTTGGGAAGTGAAAACATCTTAAATTTTATTTTTATTTTCATATTAATGTATTTCAAATAGAAAGAATAATAGCTAGATTTTGCAGCTCCATCCAGCTCCAGCATTAGGTTAGGGGTAATAATACTGCGCAAAGCATCATAGAGACAACTACAGAAGTGGGAGAGCTGAGATATGGTTGGCAAGGAAACCACAACTGACAATAGCCTGGATTTTCACATGCAGAACCTCCAGCTCTGTGATGTTAATTATGTACAGCACAGCTCTGCTGCTGAACTCACCCCATTGCCTGCCACATGAGCCAAACTAAGCAAATACTTCATCACCTCGCTGAATTTCTCTGATAGACCCCGTGGAAGTAAATGATAAAATTTTCCTTTACTTCAGTGGATAAAGACCAACACCTTGGGCCTTATTTTATTTATTTCAATCCATTCCAAATATCATTTACCATCCAAACTCAATGGTATGGTAAAATCCATATGATGCAATTCAGTATTCTACTTAAAAAAACAGAAAGATTTTGGACACACAGAGTGAGCAAGATTTTCAAGACAGATACTTAAGTGAGGCAACTTAGTAAGTCATGGTGTAATCTTTAATAGCACAGCAGCTGTTGAAATCATGTAACCAAAACGAGGGCACTTATTTAGGTGCATTTAGAAAGTTCAAGTTAGATTACTTACCATCAAAAAATCCCAACACTAAAATGATTATTCTGAACTACAAAAATCAATACAGAAAACATGGTCAATATCTTGTCAAAATAGGGCATTTACAGAAATTAATAAACCAGATTAAAGCCCCTATTGGAACATAAATCACAAGTGTGACTCACAGCCCATGTGGAGCTGTGCAGACATAGATCAAACTTCAGGCAAAGTTCAGCTCTAACTGCTCAGAACAGTTGACTGTTGCTCTCTCCCTTCTCCTCAGGACCTCAGAATCAAAGAACCACACAATATTCTGAGTTGGAAAGGACCCACGAGGATCAAGGAGATCATTTATTCAGTGAACAGCCCCTACAGGGACCAAACCCACAACCTTGGCATTATCAGCACCACACTCCAACCAAGCGAGCTCATCTCAAAGAGCTCAGCCCCAAAATAAATAAGCTCCAGTTTGGAGCAACCCTTCCAGAATGTACAGCACATACTGATGGTGCATTTTGAACCTGGAGGTCTGAGACACAGATCCTGCTGCCAGACCTGAAGCCCGGAGAGGTCGTGCCCTCCGTGCCAGCCTGTGTGCTCCGTAGCTAATCCCACACGGAGGAGGCGTTCCTGCCAAGGCACGAGGAGTTTGCAGGGCTGAGGAGCCCAAAGCTTGACCCACAACTGCCCTCTCCCCTCCCTGCTCGTGGCTTCCCCAAACCAGCAGAGCTGACCATTATGTAATCTTTGGCCAATTTGCATTGGAAATGCTGTGCCAGCACCACTTTATTCACCGGGAGATTCCCAGAGAATCCTTGATTTATTTGTTGTGTTGTCTAAAAATTACCTTTAGAAATATAAATGCTAATTTGACTGGGAAAAGATTGCAGAGATTCGGGCTGGGGGATGTTTCCTATATTCATTAATGCAAAATAAACTGCTCTAGTTTTCAGGAGCAAAGGATCAATGACTGCCTTTACATAATTAAAAGTCTGAAATTTTCACATCATCTTCCCTGCACAACACTCTGAATTCAGGAAACACCTCTCTGAGTATAAATTGTGCAGAATAATATGGCTGACTGTCTGTATGATCTCTCCATCCTTTGATGTTTAAATTGATCCTGGTATTCTGGAGACAGCTTCTGCAGAACAGATTTCCTCGTCTTTATTTTAGCTCGGTTCATTCAAAGGGCAAAATATCTAAGCATTCAGCTTTTGACCCTACTAGCAAATATTTAATGTATGAATTAAACTGGACAGGGCTTTGCCAGAAGCTCTCTTCATGTTTTATTTCTGAAGCTATTTTTACCAACATTTAATCGCTTACATGTAAGGAGATAAAGACATCTCTGACAAACTGTGTTTATTGAGCTAAATGCCATCAAGGAAAGCCCTTATAATTTTTTTTCTAATGGGTTCAGTGCACTTTGTATCTCTGGCTTTATTCTGAAACACACAGTTACCATCCTGGAGGATGATACAGTACCTAATATACTCCTAAATAAATGCACAAGTGGATGGACACAGGAGGCAGCTTGACAAAGAGACGGATGGATAAACTTGAAACCATCTTTAATAGGCTCCCAGGAAATAAAAGAGTGGTTACAATCTCCAGTTACTCTCCTGCCCTTTCTGTATATATTTACAAGGGACTGCTCTGTAACAACCATCAGCAAGCAAACAACAGCCAGACACCTGATTAAAGGTCAAACCAGCAGTGACAAAGCACAAATTAAAAAGGAAAATCCTGATTTTCACAACCCCCCCCATCAACCAGGAGGCATTAGAGGCCAGAATACTGAGTGTCAGCAAAATTTATAAAAAAAAAAAAAATTGGGGAAATTGGGGCAGCAAAATAAACAAATATTGTTGGATATTAATGATGACCCTTGGATGACCAGTAAGGGGAGAAAGGTAGTGAGGAGGGGAGAGTTTTAAGAACAAATAGCCAAGAGGTGCAGAGGGCAACAAGAGAACTGGAGAATGACAAAACCAGGCCACTGCCAGGTGGAAAGGGCTTTGGGAGGGAACATGACCAAGTAATTAGCAGGTGGAAGGGGAAGTTAAGGGTCAAAATCAATCTGTCAGGGGCAGCAGGGAGGTATTACCGCTGCAACTGGCTCTGACCAGCACAGGAAGGCTGCTGGCAGGAAATTACAGCCAAACCTTTGCCTCAACTCTGCAGTGGCTGCAGCATGTTCCAGAACAGACCAAATTTCTGCACACCCATCATCGCTGCTTGTGCTGCCCCAGCCCATCTTTGAGGGGAAACAGAACTGCACTTAGCTCCCAATAGGTAAACCCCAAAAATCTGCTATGACAACTAGGTCTTTGTTTATCTAAACAGGGGGACAGACATGCCTAAACTAATTCCAGTCTAGAAACTGTTTTAATGGAAGTAATGAAACACAATGGTCCCCTCACTTCCCAGCCATCTTGGACCCCAACTTGTTTCTGTTAAATTGTTTTTTATCAGGACCTTTCATGGCAAAAGGAGCAACACAACACAAACAGCAAACATGAGCTAGACCGATGGGGGAGGTTTTCCCCCAAATTGATGAGGGGAATTTATACACCCTTCTGAGTCCAAGAACACAACTACCTCTCTGTCTTTCTGAACTACGCATCCTTTGATGTTCAAATCCATCCTCAAGGACTGGACAAAGCACTGCAGAAGTGATTTCTTTGCCTCTATTTTTTGTAAGGTTCATTCAAAGGTCAAAAATCCAAGTATTCAGCTTTTGACCCTAACTAATTTGCTGGGCAGTACCACAGACAGGAAAACTCTGTGGTGAGATGACAGAACGTCACGAGCTGAGCCAAATTTCCCCACCACACACCCCACAAAGCAGACTGTTGACAAATCCCCTTTTACTGCCAGGGAGAGAGCAGTGCTGTAGCAGGTGAAGCCCTCCACCACTGCCCAGTCACCCTTTGGTGCCCCTGCAGAGGCCACTAATTGTGCTGATTTTTGTTACGGGGCAGTGATCTGTAATTTAAGAGGAGACATTCATCATTCAGGAGTCACAGTGGAACAAGCTGCTCAATGATGACCTGAGGGCACTCCCAGCCATGAAAGCAGACTCAAACAGCAAGTGGGGACATAAACGCTCATGTTTAGGGCTGAGTGTTTACATCCTGTCTCTCTCACTACTTCTATTGTTTAGTAAATGGCTTCAGACCTCATATGATATCGTTCAAGAGTCTATCAAGAGCTACATGAGTTCCAGCAATCAAAAGAAAAAGGATATTCTGTTAACAGTCCACACCAGTGATCCACTCGCATTCATCATAAATGCCAAAAAAAAATCAAGTGTCCAAAATTCTAAGACCAAATACACTGCTTTATTGCACATAGGTGCATTAATCAACTGTTCTCCTGCTTCCTTAAAAGCCTGCTCACTACTACTGTTATTTCAACAGCAACTGCAGAAGTATGTGCTGTCTCCACGAGGAAAAAGAACCAGGGAGAGGGGAGTGAAATCTTTTCCCCAAGACCCTCTAAATCCATTTTTCAGGCAGGACTCAGCAAGAATGCTGAGATTTTTCAAGGTGAAGGGTTTGAAATCAATAAAATTTGGAGAACATTGCATGGCCAGCACACCATACAAGGGACAATTGTGAGTAGATGATCAGGCATCTTTGTGACTGTCTAGTTACCGTGCCCATCTAATTACCTTTTGGAAAAACTCTATCCATCATCCCCCGACTACCTCCGTGAGAACAGCGCAACTGCCCGCTCCCTTTTCCCAGTCAGAGCAGAGTGCCAGGAGCAGCAGCAATAATGACATCCCCTCCTGTCCTTGCAGGAACTCGGCACAGAAATACAGCTGCTGGGATTCTTCTGCACTCCCTTGCCAGCTCTCTTGCCAGGATCTAGCTGTAAGACAGACTGGATCCAGAGATGGCTTCCTAAGGTGAAAAACAAACAAACCAACAAACCTGCAGCAAAAATCCCCATCGACCAGATGTGGGAGCCAATTGAGAAAAAGGTCCCTTCCTCTCATACAGCTGCATGAAACTTGCAGCATCATGAAATAAACAGCTTTAGCTAAAATATCAAATAGGGCATCAGAACTCGTAGGATTTTGTTCCTGCCACTGATCCTTGATTCACTTCACTCATCTGTGCCTTGGTACCCCTTGTCTAAGTGAGGATGACAGCACTTTCCCATGCCTTGGTGGTTTTGTGAGGTTTAACCCTTATTAACATTTGCAAAGCAAATTGGGACCATTGAATGCAAGGGCTGAATGGAATTTTCAGCGCTTTATTACTTGAGAGAAAAATACTGGGGGAAAAAATATTCCTGTTAGCAGCAGAAGACTCTGTCCCCCTTCTGAGTGTGGCAGTGTTCTACTTTGTGGGACCAGTTTAACCCAGTCCTGTAAGGCTCTTCCCTGACTCTAATCAGTCCTGCTCTGCAGCCACCTCTTTTCATCCCCATTACAAAAGGTGAGCAATATTTATTGGTTCAAGCAGGGCCAAGGGCTGACATTAAGCAAATTTCAAGGGTTATATGAAGTTAATTGAGTTTAATCACGTAATGATTTTATAATTAGTCATAGTTCCCAGTCTTGTACTGAAAAAGTCACACTTAAGAATTATTTAAAGGAAAATTAAAGCCAATTTAGAACAAGCAGGAGGAAGCTGCATCAGTGACTGGTGGGGCTGGGTGAGGGATCAGAAAGAGCTGGCTAAATGCACTTACTGTTTTTGTGCTCTGAACCTCTGCCTGTCGGTGCAGGGAGTTGTCCCCGCTGGGGATGTGCACCAAGGACAGCAGCAAGGTCCCAGTGTTGGTCATGCAGACTCGATGGCATTTCTCAGTGGTAAAGAGTGGGGTGGATCCTGCCCCAGGGCAAAGGAAACTTCTGTTTTTCCACCCCATTGCAGCCAGGCCCACCAATGTAATTCAAAAGCAGAGACCAGGAAATTGTGTTTATATACACCCTTCAGACAGGACATACCAGTGACAAACTATACTCCTCTGGGGAAGGTAAGTCTTTTCACCCTGCACAGAAACATAATTATTATTAAAATTATCTTTCTCATCGCCCACTGATAATTCTTTCACAACTGTCTTGCTTATTTTTACCAAATTACAGAACTGATGTGTTCCCAGCCACTTGAAAATGATGAGCCACAAGGAAGACTAGCTGGGACAATTTTTTCTTTCAAACACTCAAATTGTGTGGAAAATTCAGCCAAGGAGAAATAAACAGATGAAAAAAAGTCAGAGCAAAAGTAAAGTAGAACACTCTCTAACTACAATACATTAAAAATTAAATTGATTTTTTACTTCATAAATAAGATTTTCAAGTGACACTTTCCTAACTTTGCTTATATAACAAATATATAATACATAATATATATAATCTAGTTCTGGTTTTACTGAGGGAGAGAGGATCTGAGACAGACAATTTGGTGCTAATTCTTTCAGAGCAAATCATGGAATCACAGAATGGTTTGGATTGGAAGGGACCTTAAAGATAACCTAGTTCAAACCCTCTGCCATGCGCAGGGATGCCACTCAATACACCAGGTTTCTCAGGGCCCCATCCAACCCAGCCTTGAACACTTCCAGGGATGGAACATCCAAATCCACCTCGCAGGATAATTTCCAAAAGCTAATGCCGTAATTCCAAAAGGCAGTGTTTGAAATGAGCCTCACAAAGGCTCCTTTTCATTTTAAACACAATCATATCCACAGTATTCTTACCCTCTCTCTACAGCCATAAATAATACCAGTGTATTACTTAATGATATGACTTATTTATTATTTAAATGATTTATGTAGAGCCTATAACCTTAACAACTGTAATGATAACGATGCAAAAACCAGAAGCAACATGAAAAGGAGATGCTTAAATAATTAAAAGCTTCCCTCCCTTCCCGAAACAGAGCTGAGGAGCAATGTGGTTTTCTTTCTTTAGGCTTCTAGCTCTCCTGCACACAAAAGAGCAGAGTGCCATTGGCTAAATGCTGGCTTAGCAAAGGAAAACCAATAAATCAGGATACCCTGATTTATACCTACAATGCTGCTGTAGCTCTTGTCCAGCCCTTCTCAACCAGGCACCTCAGAGGAGGGAAAGTACCACAGGACCTGTTTTCCAGAGGGGGAAGCCAAGGACAAGGAGGTGACACAGATGGCCCACAGTCACCCAGAAGTTCATGTGCAAAGCTGGGCATAAATCTCTTCCTCCATCTGCTGGACCACACCTCATCCACCAAGTCACATTGTTTTCGTATTCCCTCTTCTTAAATTTTTTTTTTTTTTTTAATCTGCAATGATTCTCTGCCTTTTCAGCATTTACCACATTTCTTCTCTCTCCTCCAGTGCCCCTAAGCGTTCCTCCTCCCCTGGTAGTCTTTCCCTCCAGGTTTAACCCATCCTGGCATTCACTTTTTACCCATTTTTTTCCAAATGGGTTTTATCCTCTGCAAGTAGGCAAATACTTGGTAACTCACAGCCCAAGTGGGTAATTGAGCACAGTTTTAAGTGGATTATCCTGGAAATGACTGATTATGCCCAACGCAGAAAGCTCAAGGCAGCAACAGGGTGCTTTGCAATTCAAACATTGTAAAGAGAGGGAAAATATTTTCAGGTTCCATTTTAAAACTTTCTAAATGCAAAAATGGAAGCTGATTCCCCAATGGCAAGGCATAAATACACATTGTAAACTCAAATCACCAAATGTTTGCCTAGTTCTATTAAGGGGAACAGATGAATTATCAGAATCAGACTTAACAGAGCAGCTGGAGCAATAAAAAATAAAATAAAATTTTAAAATATATTCTGGACTACTCTTCAAACAAGCCAAAAAGACAGAAGTTCCTTGACATCAATCTTGGGGTGCAATGAAAACATTACCAAAGTAGACAGACAAGCATTTCCAACAGAAAACCCCAAATACTTATCAAGATCTCAAAATTTACACCCATGTTGTGGGGGATTCACAAAAATAGCATTGATAACTCATAGTCTTGACTGGAAATTCCTAAAGCCAAACCAAGCAGCCCTCTGGTGTGGGGATCCTCTCTCTCAATTTGACACTAAGATAACTCCTTAGCAAAGCAGATAATATATTTTTATTTAATTGGGAGTCGAGAACAATAAATGCTTATGGATGTTTTAAAGTCTTTTTTTCGTGTGTGTGTGTTTTGTGGGTTTTTGTTTGTTTGTTTGTTTTTAAATGGGGGGGGGGAGACCAATTCAATATCCAGCTCTGTCATGGACATTCTGTGTGACCTTGGCAAAATCATTTAGGTCTGCACATCCACATTAGGCAGCTAATCCACCTAGACAATGCAGAGAGACAGAGACAGGCACCAAAAGAGTGGGGATGCAGACCACCTAAATAATACATAAACACATTTTTTTCCTCTACTCTTCATCTGCTCTATTGAGTATTGCTCGTTCGATGCTGCATTATCTTTATGGCATAGACTTTTCTCCCACCCCCAACAGGATCCCCATTTCATAAACCATCCTGAAAAATTGCATTAATACAAATAAAAGTAAGAATCTGAATTCCAAATTGTTGTATTTATCTCATCAGAGCTGCTTGCATTTAAAAGATGTAGCTGTCACAGTGAACAGCTCACGAGCAATCTGCGAACGAAAAAGGCAAATAAATGTTTTGTTAAAAGTTATTTGAGGAATGATTCTAAAAACCACAATCAACACAAGAAAACCACAGTCTGCTCAGTGACCCATTGAGAACATACAGAGATATGAAGTTTGAATGAAAAAGAAAATTCACAACTTAATCTGCCGAGCTACCTTCTTTATTGTCAGAAATGGCAAATAAAGGCAAGCATTTGTGAATAAGGACTATTCATGGCTGGAAGCAGGTACATTAGATATGGTGGACTGAGAAGCAGACTCAGTCTGCCGGAGACAGACAGTCGCAACAATTTCCAGTGTCAAAGAAAAATCTGGCACCTTGTTAAATATTAATAAGCTGTCGGGGTCAAAATGTTTAGGTCCTCCCGACTCAATCACTTTCATTTCTACTTCTCAGAAGCCATTCAATTGGAAATACCCTTCCCTGTCTTGCCCCTCCTCATCCTGCCTTCTCACCAAGAACCATGCAGAACCAGATGAAAACGGACAGCAAATGACTTGGCAGCCAAATGAGCTTTTTGTCTGCCTTGCCTTTGCTGCTATGAATTCTGTTATTGTTAGTGAGGCACAGAAAACTTAAATACAAGAAAAAGAACAATGTGAAGAGTTGGTTTAGCAAACCTCTGCTGCATTTTCTGCAGGTTAGTGTTATTGATTACTGACACCTAAGGGTCTGACACATAATCAATAGACCCCATGACCCACATATGTGACATGGCCTGTGGGGGCTTTAGAAACAAGAATGAACATGGCAGCTCCATCCAAAGCTTTTCATATTATATTTATTTATTTATTTGCTGGCAAAGCTGTTTCCACTCAAATTACTGTCATGGTGAAAACTGGTGTCAGAGGGGTTTGTTCATATTTTTCTCTGGAACCTGAAGACTTGGAGAAAAAAAAAAAGGCAACAACCTGTTAGTGAAACAAAAATCTAACTCCACACCAACAATGTTAAAAGCTGAATCTCCCCTTCCCTCATGAATTTGGTTCCTCGTAATGAGAACTAGTCACCTGAAGGAGAAATAACTGCTAGAATAAGAGAAAGAGGCAGAAGGTGTCTCACCAGCTTACCTTTATCTTTTTGCAAGGTGCCAGGGGTGCACAGAGCAGCGTGGAAAGCACCAGTTTGCCTTCAGACAACTGGGCTGGAGGGGCTCTTTCCTGGTGCACAGTCCTCAAAAGCAGGTGGTAGAAAAGCTTTTGTACTGCAGTTTCCACACCAGAGCCTTCTCCAGGCGTAACTCTTTGTTTCATTGTGTCTTCTCCCAGCACAAAATGGTCACTCAGGATCACTGCTGGGACCCAAGGAGCCAGATGTGCTCATTTCCTTGACTGCAGCGTTGGTTTTAGCTGGTATTTTACACTCTCAGAGCTTTCCTTCTTCTCACCGTTTGCTTTGCTGTTTCTGAATGTGTGTTGTCTCCACTAAACATGGTTTACTTTTAGTTTGAGGACTCAGTGCTGAATTTCTATCCATGTATTATTCAAATGAAGGCAATCATCTGAAATTCTCCATCCGAATTTTCAGGTATCACTAAAGATTTTCCTCCAATTTCTCTCTATTGATAGTACTCTATCAATTGCCTCTGTAATTTTTCTATTTTTTTTGGCTTTTTAGCCATTAAACTGATAATGCAGTATTTTAAGACCAATCCATACACACAGGCCACATGCAGGCTGCTTATGAGGACACCTGAGATAAATGCAGGCATGAGCACAATGAGCAACTGAGATGACTCTACAGAGAGCTAGGAGACTGTGGCTGGAAGAAAGGAAACCAAAGAAAGTTAAGCATTATCAAGGGATCTGAATGAGGCTCTGGGTATGCATATTCACCCACAAAAAGGGCTATTGTCACACAGCAGGGCTGACAGTGAGGCTGAAGAGCAGCAGGTGTAAGTCCTGGCCTGGCCTGATGTCACTGGAGTGCTCTGCTGCACAAGGGTGATTCCTCAGTGCTTTGGAGACTTCAGTATCCAAACAGAACAGCTGAGACTTCTCCATCAGCAGTGCCTTCTTACAGCAGCAATGCAGCTTGCTTTCAAGCCAGGCCCCAGGATTCACTTGGTGGAGCTGTCTGAGGCCATAGGAGGCATCCTGCTGCTCTCTTCCCTGTAGACTTTTTGCCCTGCTTCTGTCACATGGACACTTTCTTGGCTAATCTTCAAGGAAAATACATTTCTGACCCAAAGCTATGTGGACTTTCAATGCTTCTCCCACATCACAAAGAACCAAACTGCTGGAACCAAGGAGTTCCCACCAATAGCAAATAACCAGGACAGAAGTTAAGACCTCACAACAATCCTTTCTTACATTAAATACCCCACAATAGCATCTAGTCTTGAAGCATCCGTCAGCAAAAGTCAATTGAGAGGCTGTTGACAAGTTCCTCCACAGTCCTGTTCTCTGTGCCAGCTTCTGTGCAACCCTGGAAAGATTTCAGTTCTAATAAACTCTTTGTTGACATGAGCAATGTTTCTATTAGGCCAGTGAAGCATAAATTTTATAATGCATGCAGGGCACCACACTGTTGTTGAGGGACAAATGCAGATTAAGACAGAGGTGGAAATGAAGTGAGAGTGGGGAACACACAACCCACACTCACCTGATGGCCTTAGAGCCACTTGCTATTTCAACTGGTCACTGCTCAGCTTGGCAATTCAACCCTTTCCACTCAAACCATTTCCTGCCCTCTCTTAATAAAAACATCAATTCCTGATGCTGGGCAGCTTCACCTCAGTGTTGTGCTTCACATCAAATACAGCTGGCTGAATTTAAGGGAGGGTGGCACGGAGCATTCCTGGTCTGTAAAGGTTTCTGAATCCTTCAGGATAGAGCACACTACACATTTCAAACACACACACCACACAAGTCAACTACTGACATTTTTCTCTAGTTTTCAATCTTTTGCAAGACACTGTTATTTTATGGAGAGCTGAAAAATACCCCTAAGTTGCAGACAAATAATAATACCCATTCACTTCCACACTAGAAACCCTACGAAGATTTTCTCTTTCCAACAGACCCAGCAATATCCTGCAGGAGAGATGACCTGCTGCTATCATTTTAGAGGTGCAATCTTTTTTTTTTTTCTCTTCATCCTTCCTGTTGCAGAAAATTCTTCACCAGCTCCTGATAAACCTGATAAACACTATTTCTGTTCTAGCCTGTTGTGCTGCACAGGGAAAAGCAGTGCTGGATGCAGGAACTTCCTGGTATCTATTTTACGCCTCCAGGAGTTTTCCAGCAGCCTGCAATAATATAAAAGATCACCATGGGCTGTGATAGGACCAATTACAGCAGACAGCAGTTATTTATAGAAAAGTCAGCAGCACTGAGGCTTTAACACCAGCCAGCACACCCCCCTCTGCTTCCCATCACTCGGTGTGAGCACCAGCATCCTGCTACACCCTGCGTGGAGAGGAGTTTTAAGGCAATTACCTTGGTACCTCCCAGGACTGTGGAGACACATGGCATATGCCCACGGGACAGGGGAGGAGTAGCCCTTTACATACACTGTACCTTGGTGCTGCCACGGCAGATCTCATTTCCATGAATCCCTGACCCCAGATGTCAGCCGCGTTCTGAAATCCTTGTCCGCCTACTCAGCAGCACAGCGCATTAGGGCACAGCACAGCCAGTGTAAGACCCTGTAACACACACCTTCCCCACTCCTGGCTCTTTGCTAGGGGGCTCTTCTCTTCCTCTCCAGGACCTGCTATGAGGTCTGGCCAAATATTACAGCTGGAAGGAAAACAACATGTGAGCTACAAACCTCTCTGACCTTCCCCTATTACGATATAAACTCGACGGGTTGATTCAGCTTTCACTGCCTTGATGCAAAGGTGAAAAATTCACTGCAAAGGTGGGAAATTCACAAAAAAGGAGGATGAATCACAAAAAAAAAAAAAAAAAAAAAAAAAAGGTTGAAAATTTACCAAAAACCTAGACAAATGACAAGTTGGAGATGCTACTTCCAGGGGTCAGATACTGCCTCATTGAATCCCTGCCCCAGGACAGACAATGCTAATGATCCCTAACATGCAAATGCCCATTCTCAGAGCTGACAAGCAGGATCAGGACTGCTTGGGTCCTGCAGTTTGTAGCTCAGGCACTTGACTCCAGTCACTAAAGAAATTTGGGTTCAAAATGGAATTTTGAATTATTTCCCTTCTGGAATATTTAATGCAGTCTGTAAGTGCAAACGTGCTCTTGGAAGCTGAGGGGAAAAGTTCATGGCCCCTTTCTGAGGTGAGCATTTCTCGCAGAGCAGCTGCAGAATGAAATGCAATATTGCCATCTACTGCTGCCCTGCCGTGCAGCCAGCCCCTCTCTGGCTGACACAGCCAGCTGGAGATGAGATCAATGTTTCAGGACAAGGAATCTTTTAATCATAATGAAAATGTGATCTTGACTGATCCGAGGTCACATTACATTAATACAGTCTTCAAAGCTTTTTTAATAATACAATTAACGATTTCTGCCATACCATTAAGAGAATTAAAGACCAAAAAGCTTAAGGGGTATTGACCTATTCAGTTTCAGTTTTTAAAATAACCTCAAAGCAACACAGACTTTTTTCCTTTTTTCACTCCCTCCTTTAAACTCCCACATACATAATTCTTGGATGCATTTTTCTATTTGTGTTCACGGATATCACACTTTTAGTAAAGATTTGGATAAGCCAATAGAGGGGATCTCCACTCTGATGAGTTAACCCCTTTTATCTTGTGAACCAACAGGTCAGCCTGGGACCATTTGCACTGCAGTAAGAAGAAAAACAACAACATTAATTAGGAAGGTCAAAAACTACAGTTTGATGAAGAAAGACTTACACAAAGGCACTGTAATTCCTCGCCCTCTTTTCTCCACGCCAACGATCTCGTTCTCTTCCTTAGCCTCCCATCTCACTAAAGCTCTCAGCCGCGCCTTTGCAAATGACTTGGAAGCTTTAAAGGAATTTAATAAATACAATTAAAATACACCCTGGCTAATTTTCCCTCCCAATCAGTTCACTCCTCAGCACCAGAAGCCACAGATTCAACTGGTATTTCTCAACAAGTGGTGCTATTAGGTGGCCACTCACTGTAGCCTGGGCATCCCTGGGTCTAAACTGCTCCCTCAGCAGCGGTGCACAGTGTGGGATGCTGGCTCCCAGGAATATCCATTGCCATGGTGGGGCTCAAACTACCCAGAGGCTGTGATCAAGCAGCCAGGACTGATGTGCCCTGCTATGGCTGCTGAACAAGCAAGGTCAGCATTAGAAAGCAGCAACACTGTGACTTTCACCCTGGATGAGCTCCAGCATTCAGGAAAAGACTTTAGCCAAACTGGCACTATACTGTGTGTCACTCTATCAACTGGGTTCTCTTCTGTGCTTCCTTGTTTTCTTTCTTTTTTTTTCAGGCTTTTTATATAAAAAGCTGTCAGTCCATGCTTATTTTTTAGGACAAGTGAATCCCAGGTAAGTTGTTTTGAATTGATGGCAGGGATCTGTGAAGGACAGCAGCCTGCTCTAAGGATCTATGTAACTCCTGACCAGGATACAAGGGGGGAGAGCAGAACTGTGCCTGAGCAGCAAAAACTGCAGACAAAACCAGGCTGTGAAAAGTCTGTAACAACAGTGAAGAACACAACTTAGCCCATGCCCTCACCATGTGAGCTCATTGTCCTGGGCAGGGGTTCAACCATGGGATTTGGCAGAGAGGATTCTTTCTGATCAGAGTTTCACCAATCCACTGCCAAAAATACAGGAAATAATCCAGTATCAAAGCTGCCAGGGTTGTATTTCCCTGCATTTCCAGATCCTGAGCAATAGGATGCTGTCTGCCTCCTAGATTTCTAATACCAATGACCTTTTCCCTCAACTAGGACAGGCAATATTGGTTGTCCTGACCCTGCTGTGTTGAGAGGGGAACTATCCACATACGCGTTACCTCCCCTTCAGATCCCATTGCTGGAATCATCTCTGTCACTGTAATTATACTGCATCAAAGAGACTGACTGGTCTGAGAGCAAGCCACTGAAGGGCTGCAACCAGGCAAAAAATACAGAGGCAAAAATCAAGCACTTCTATTGCTGGGTCTTTGGTAGAAACCTGCCTTCCCCTTCCTCTGTAGGCCCACAGCACCACTCTGTGAGCTTAGGCCTGTAAGTCAAAAGCCAGGCAAGGACAGAGCACAGCATGGAATATCCATCTGTGGAAGCAAAGGCTCTCTGAAGCTCTCAGTCTCAGTTACCTCAATGACTAGAAAGACATAAGGTCCCTCCCTCCCATGCCCAGCATGGCACAGCAACGTGCTTTGCAATCTATTTGACAACTCGTGAGGATATTACCTATCGAAGTGCTCATGTCTTTGATGCCTTAACTGTTCAGGCAGGACATGCTAAATATCATCTTGCAGAAACTTCTGATGTCTACAGGGAGCAAGACCCCTTCTTGACCTTTTCTCTCGGTATTTTGCTGGTTTTGTTCTGTGCTTCTCAGAGCTGCTCCTCCATCCCAGATGCACAAAAGGGGTCAAACTAGCAGAGGTGGCTTGTGCCAAAGGCTTTGGCTTCTACCAAGAGACACTTTAAAAGGAAGATATTTGTGCTTGTGACATAGAGCAAAGAGGGACAATGCGTCTTTCACTCCAATTGATTTACCCATCAACCTTCTACGCAAACAAGGATAAAAGCAGCATTTCAGTCTGTATTACAGCAGATGGGCTCTGCATGCAGCACAAGAGAAATAGCTTTAAAAAAGATTGAACCAGCCCCAAGATCTGGAGAGGGTGGGGGAATCAGAAGGCTCTTTTATATCATGAGGCTGGAAGACAGTATTTACCAAAAGGCATCTTGGTTAAGATACTTATCAAAGGCTTAGATGAGAGGGGACATGCCAAGCAAGGAGAAATTCAGAAAATTAATCAGTTCAACTAATCCTTTTAGGAAAGGTTTTTGTGTTCTCCCTCCCCACTCCTTGCAGGAAGCTGGGACAGGATTACTGGTTCCAGGTAGGAGGATTGAAGGTATGCTGCACATCTGTATCTTTTAAAAGCACCGTGAAATTAAAGCCATTAAGCCAAGGCCACTGTGCTGACCAGAGGGCACACACAGCTCTGAAGTGCTTCTCCTCTCATGGTCACTGACCTTTAACATACCACAGTCCAGAGAGGCCGAGCTATTAATTTACAAATCCAATGTTAGTGAATGAATGCCAACATCCCCAAATGCTCTCATCATGGTGAATGCAACCTATGATCTCATCCCTGAGAATGCAAAAAAAACAAAAAAGAAAAAAGTTCAGCTTCATCTAAGTGTCAGGTGGCTGGGAGAAAAGAATTCTTCCAGATGGAGTTTATTGATCTTCCAAAAATGGAGCCCTCAGTTTAAATTAAAACTGAAAAGACTTCTTAAAAAAACACCACCAAAAAAAAAAAAAAAAAAAAAAAAAAAAAAAAAAAAAAACCTTAAAAAAAAAAAAAAAAAAAAAAAA